>JAULKK010282967.1:0-14116 GCA_032355705.1 Rubia peregrina
TTAAATCTTAAATTCAAATTCGGTTTATTCGGATTAGATCCGAATTCGAACCGAAACCGAATTTGAAATTCGGTTCGATTTATTCGGGTTATTCGGATATTCGGGTCGGATTCGGGTTTGGGCTTTTTAGAGGCAAAACCGAATAACCCGAACCAAATAACCCGAAAACCGAATAACCCGACCCGACGCCCACCCCTAAACACCGGGACCCAACGTGAATACCTATTCTAGATGAAAATTCTGCCTTCTAGAACATCAATGTCTCAATTATGCCCTTTAATTTCCATGGAAACCCCGATGGTTTTAGTGGCTACACAACTCAAAGAAAGAACCTACGAAATCACTCTTTAACCTCGATACAATTCAGTCCTAAAGATAATCATGGTATAGTTGTCACTCCTAGCCGAAACCTCACACCGACAATCAAGACAATTTCAATTCCATGCTCAAGCTTAATCTAACAACATAATTAAAAATTATGATTAATTTTCATTCCTAAACATAACCTTAACATCAATCAATGACCAAACCGATAAAAAGACAAAATCTTTCCGGGTTCATCCCTGAGCCTAACAATAAATCATAGAATGATCAAATTTGTTGTCATCATAATATTAATAATACAATAATCATAAATATTAAATACTAATATCCTTGATAATCATAGGATATGTGTAGAAGGAACCCAAAATCTCACAATCTTAAGCTAAACATACTTACCAAATGCTCCTAAGTACTATTTTAGCTTAATCTAGAAAAATCCATAACAAAAATACATTAAACATGATAAAAAAGAAATAAATGAAGAGTGTTGAGTGTGGAAACTAGGATTTTTACCCAAAAGTTCGACTGTTTAACTTCTGGGTAAAATGAGACTTTTATAGGAGGGAAGATAGATTTCTTTTTTAAATCTGAAGTCAAACCCTAGTCAAACTGGCTATTGCGAACAATGCACTATTGCTCGGTCCACGAACTGGATGTTTTTAAGGCTCCAGGGGTGCGAGACTGAGTGTGGCAGATCGTTCTTTATTGCACGGTCTACGGCCTAGAAGGTAGTTTTTGGTCCTTGGCTGCACTCCTGAACATCGCTGACTGTGCAATAGTATATGGTTCATGTCCAAAGTTCTTCACCATTCATCTTTCTTCTTTTGCCTTCTCTTTTCTCCTATTTCAAACCACCTTCTACCACTTTGGAAGTGGCCTTCCTTTTTCTACCACTCTTGCAAATGGCCATCTTTCGAGGACTTGGTCTCTGCTTCACATAAAAAATTCAATCATTGACCCCTTCATGGAATGAATTACCTAAATAATCAAATGCTCTAACCAAAAAGAGGAATTAGGGTGGGTAACCATGCAATGTGTTTCTAATCCCCTGATAGGTAAAATATCCAATTTGCAGAATAAAACCTACATTATACTACAATTATGAGTATCAATTGTGCTAAAAAGATAATATAAACCAGTATAATCAGAGTTTTATTTTTTTGGTAAACCTTTTTGTATTAGAATTACGCCCAAAACTTACAAAGTTTAGATTTCCTCCATCAGTCTATTACAAACTACCATTTTACTTCAAAGGCCACAAAACTTTCATATCAGAACTTAAATTCTATCTACTCCAGTCTCCAAAATTTTCCACAACTCATGCTTTTCTTTTCCTCCAATCTATTTCTGATTTTACCCGAAAGGCTAAAGGTTCTGCCTTCAGTTTCTCCCCTCTGAATATCTTATGATTTCTCCCTCCATAAGTGATACAATCTTGATGTCCACTTAATGATGCTTTTCTCTTTATCAGTGTCCACATCTTCTTTTTCATCATTCTCAAGGAACTGCACTCATGAATTTGCAAAATTCCTATCAACTCCTTAATATATTCACAATCGAAAAATAAGTGTTGAGCTGATTCCTAATGCTTCTGGCACAAAAAAAATTTGCTCCCCTGTCAGTATATTAAAAGTTAGCAATATGTCTGCTGTGGGAAACTTCAGATTAATTAACATCCATACAAATACCTTATGTTTAGGCATGCTCCATTTTTCCATATGATATCTAATTTATGCTTAGCCTCTCTCCCCCTTTCATCATATCATATACAACAAATGTCTTCAATGTCTCTATTCCGTTCAAGCATAATTTGAGTTTTGTGTAATATCTATCTCTTACTCTCATTAGCTCTTTCCATGGAAAGCTCTGTGTGATGGAGTGCGTAAAGTTCTCTAGACTTCCACCTTTTGAATAGTACTCATGTATCAATTTTCCCATATTATATCTTTCTTTTGTGCCAAATCCTAGATATGCTTGGAAAGTGCAGTTCTATTCCAGGTGGAGGGATCTCTCGGCCCTAAACCTCCCTTCTTCTTACCCCTGCAAACAAAGTCCCAGGCTATGGTAGTGAATCCTCTCAGTCCTTCATCTCTCCCTCAGATTGAGCTTGAGTAAATTTTGACAATCCTCTTGTGCACTCCTTTCGGTATCCTCATAACATTTGCACAGTAACCCGATATGCTCAACAATACTCCATTTATGAGTTGTAACTTACCTGCGTGAGACAGGTTTTTTTCTTACTATGCTCTTATTTTGCTTTTGATCTTCTCTACCATAACTTAAAAATCTAGTGTGTCCCATTTCACTGAGGAAACTGGTTAACCTAGAAACGACATTGACAATCTTCCCTATGCTACATTCAGAATGGCTGCAAGACTATCTTTCACACCTTTCTCCATATTTGAGAAAAATATTTTCAACTTCTTTGCATTTATAGTGAGCCCAGCAACTTTCATGAAAAAACCAAGATATTACTAATCCTCCATGGACTCCTGTTAGCACCACAAAATAAGAGTAAATTATCTGCCAAAAGAAAATAGTGAACTTTTGCTTTCTTACATCTCCGGTGGTAACCTATTCTCCATGTGCAGAAATCCCTATTCAACATTCTTGTTAGGTACTACATCCCAATCAAAAACAAGAGAGAAGACAAGGGATCTCCTTGTTTTACCTCGCTTTTTGCTTGAAATCCTTCAGAAATATGTCCATTGATGTTCAGAGATGCATTAAAATCCATGGCTGTCTTTCTAATACAATCAATCATCTGCTTTGGGAACCTAAGCTCAGCCAACCAATTTAATAAAAATTATAGTTCAGGCTATCAAAAGCCTTATTGATATCTATATGAGCCGCACAACTAGCTTTCATTTTCTTCACACTGTACGTATAAAGCAATTCTTGGTCTGATAAAAGATTATGAGCAATAGACCTTTCTTTCACAAAGGCACACTGGTTAATGCTAATAATTCTAGGAAGTACATTTTTTTATTTTTCACGTAAAATTTAGTAATACTTTTGTAGATTACTGAACAACAGGAAATGAGCATGGTAGTTCTAGGAATCAATGCAAGAACAACATTTTTAAACTGACATATACTTGATTTCCATTAAAGAAGCCCTTGATTGCTGTAATCACATCCTTCCCAATCAAATCCATGCAATCCTTAAAGAACATACTTGAATATCCATCAATTCCTTCGCTTTTATTAGAGTGAACACCCTTCAAAGCTCCCCAGATTTATTCATCACTAACTTTTCTGATCAACTCTACTTGCTTGTCAATCCCTAGAACTTCACCATAGGCAACCACTTCAGGATTAATGTTGTCAGTTTTCCACTCCACTCCTAACTTCTTTTTAAAATTGTTTAATGAATTCAGCTTCAACCAACTTGTGGTCAGTAATCAACTGTTCATTCACTTATATAGCAGTTATATGGTTATGATATTTCTTCATTTTCAAAGAGGCACCAAATAGCTTTGTTGGTATGTCACCATCATTTAACCATTCCACCTTGACCTTTTGATGTAGAAAGCTATACTCTGCATCTCTCCAAGCTTTTGCCTCTTTTCTGAAATTAAATTCAGCAATCTGTAAAGCCATATCTTCTGTTATGGTCGAACGTTGTCATAGCCACTAGGGACAGTAGTGGGGCGGGTTTCAGTGGAGATCCGTCCTGCATCCATCCTAATTTGGCGGGTATTGAGGTAATTATGGTGAGGTGAGATGGGTATGAGCATAAAAATGATACCCTCCATAGGTAGTGGGTTAGGCATAGATATCAATTCACACCCATCCCATCCCCGATGTGTCCCACCAAACCCGCTATATACCCACTAATTTAATACTCTCTCCATTTAATTACTATTGGCAACTCAACTTTTTCACGGTCTTCAGTAATCATCTTTGACGATCGATATCTTTAGCAACATATACCAATTTCACATAAAATATTTGATATTTAAAAAACTGACGTTAATATGAATCTAACAATATCTCACATGATAATTTTATCATATGTATATTTTATATTTTAACATTCAAATGAACATTATTACTTGTTTGGGAAAAGTGCAAAAATGACCTTATAAGACTAAGAAAGTCTGAAAGTGCAAACCTAACCCTAAAATTTGTAAAATAGTGCAATTATACCCAAATTGCAGTATTCCGACATTGACAGAACAATTCAGGCATTGACCATTTATGAAAAGACAAAGATACCCCTACTCTTAAAAAAGTCAATGACAAAATACCTCTAATTTCTCCTTCTTCTTCATCCCCAGCTCTGGCGCCGCACAACCAAATTCACCGTCGCGCCAGTTTTGTCGTCGTGCCATAACCCAGCCCAGACCCACCACCAATCTCTTCCTCCCAGACCTTCCGTGCCACTTCCAATCACGTCTTCCACCCAACACCACCCCCTACCGTCGACAACCTCATCGTCGTGCCTCCCCGTCTCCTTCACTACCCATCTCCATCACCACCAGCCACCACCTCTCAAACCCACCACCATTGGCCACCCCATCTCCACCACCACCCATCACCACCCCACCACCATCGGCCACCCCATCTCAACCACCTCACCACCATCGCCCACCCCATCTCAATCACCCCATCCACTCTCATCCACCCCCCTCCACCACAACCTCCACCATTCATTTGCCGCCTCACCACTATTCCTCACCATCTGCCGCCTCAAACATCGTTCCTCACCAGCTCTGTCACCACCACTCCGTCCCATCGATCACCACCACCAAGCCCAGCGAATCCCCACTAGCACCACACATAACCCTAACCCTACCAAATCTCACCCCAACCCCACCCCATCCTGGCGCCACTGAAAACCCTAGCCCACCCAGCATCACTCAGCCCCATCGCCGCTTCCCCTCTTTCTCACCGCACCCTCAACCTTAGCCTCGTAGGATTTATATGCTTCGATATCCTGAAACAAACTTCAATTTGTAGATCTGATTGCTCCTGATACGATTTCTAGAAACAAACTTCAATCGATGGCGTCACTGAAATGGACAGAGGAAACCACATAGAAGACAACAGCAACCATGGAAGAACTGGGGAGAAGATGACGACAACCATGGAAGAATCGGGTAGAAGACGACGACGATGGCCATGGAAAAGAAAGATACGCAAAATAAAAGAGAAAAATAATGAAAAACAAAAACCGAGGAGAAAGAAATAATGAAAAACTGAAAAAGAAAAGGGCATTACTGTCTTTTGCTATTTTTGGTTTTTAAATATTTTTAATATTAAGGTAAAATTGTCATTTCAATGATTTTTTGCCAATTTGACCGTTGACATTTTGGTAACAAAATCAAGGGTTATTTTTACACTTTCAGATTTTGCAAAGTCATTTATGCACTGCACTTTCTACCAAAACATAGGGTTAAAAACACACTTTTCTCTACTTGTTTTAACTTTTAAAATACAATATTAAAATTTTATTTAAAAATTATAAATTTAAGATAAAAAATAAAGTGAACTTTCCATAAGTTTATGGACGGACCACCTTTCCTGACACAGTAACACTTACTCTTAAATATTTATACTAGGTACTTAAATATTTTAATTTGATGCTTTAATATTTGTAAGTGTAATGCTTGTAAATGGGCTTTTTGGTTGGGTTGGCTTGGTGGCAGCCCAAATCTCATACCCGAAACCGCCTGGCTGTTATCTTCTCTCATCAGAATTCTCAGGACTTATGTGTTTGTCGCAATCGTCAAATGAACTTGTCGTCATGTGCTCCAGTGATGAACTTTGATATCTAGATGGCATTTGATTTTCGCCGTCAACAAGCACATACCCAACTAACTATGACGCAGCAAATCAGGAAATTCTGCCGCTAAAACTAGAAAATGATCATGAAAATTGTAAGAATCTCAAAGAATGGCGATGAGGGAAGAACACCGCCACATTACAGATCTTTAGGAATTTCCGTGAGTGTCAGATTTCCCGACGGCGAGATGATTTCCCTTTTAATTTTTTTTTGCAAATCAACTCTTGGGTTTCAACGTATTTTTTAAAATCAATTCCAAACCAAAAATATGTTTTTATTTTTGTCCTCCAAATTTTCTAAATCTCCTACATGATATTTCTCTTTTTTTATATTTCTCCATTGCTCTTACCATGAAATTATTTCAGGAAAGACAAACTCTAAGTTTGAAATGAATAGGTAGTTAAACATCCATTGAATTTGATTTAGGTAAGTTATGTTTTAGAATGATTAACCATTTTTATTTTATAATTGATGTAATTATGGGATTTATTTTATGTTTATTTTCATTTATTGCAATAAATTTTTTTATAACTTTTAAAAAAACACATAGAAATATGGCGCAGTCCCCTGCCAGGTTGCCATCGAATCCACCTGAGCATTGTTTGGACATTGCTGAAACTTCTCATAAGCGAAATCACAGAAGGAAAGAGATATCTCACAGAGCTCCATTTCATTAATTGTTGAAACTTTTCTCCATGCATGTAGCAGGCTCACTAATTCATTTCCATCCATATATATTAAACATAGCTCTCTTTTGAGTAACGAATTCATTTGGTTAATTGTTTTTTTGATGAAGGATTCATCTATGACTTTAATCTTCCGACTTTTGAGTCAATTACTATTTTTCCTTTTTTTATTGATAAAAAATATTTTATTAGTAAAACGACTTCAGGGCCGCCTGAACTATCATCATCGTTCACCTTTCACCACTCATCTTTTTTTGGAACACTTTTGACCCTCAAATTACGAAACTGTTGAGTCATGGTCCTTTTGTCACGCCAAAGTGTTAACTCTAATTTTTTCTCCATTAATTGAGGGCAAAAATGATTCTCCCGTCCTTCATACTCCCATAATAGTCCTCTTGAACAGAGCTGATTCTGCCCACATGTTGAAGTATCTGAACGATTTATCGTTATTTCTTGTCTTTTGTGAATCTGACCACCAGAGGTTGATGGTCAGAAAGCATTTCATTCTTTACTTCACACAGAACTGAATGCATCTCCACAACCCAAATCTCATTCACAAGACCTTTATCTATCCTGCTCAGAATCTTGTTTTCTCCACATCTTCTATTGCACCAAGTGTAGAAAGTACCCATTATTTTGATTTCCTCCAGATTCAATACGTCAACAAACTCGTGGAACTCTTCCGTTTCTTGTTCACTAACTATGTTTCCACCCAACCTGTCTTCAGGTGTTAGGGGGGAGTTGAAATTCCCTATCACCAACCAAGCTTTATCTCTATCTTCAAACTTTTCAAATACTCCCACAGCTCCTTCCTTTTATCCCATGTGTTAAATCCATAAGCAAAGGTGCAGCAGAAACTTCCCCCACTACTCTTTTTTGTAACACTAGGTATCCATCCATTGCTCACTAATGTCCGGGATCTCTATATCATAGTAATCAACTCTCCATGCCAACCAAATCCTTCCACCCTTCATCAATTCACCATTTGTAACCAGCTTCCACCTTAGCCCTATCTTCCTCTTTGGTTATCCAGGCAGAACCTTTTAACCATGTTGTGTTCTCCCCTTTATTGATTCCTCTCACATTCCAAACTATAATATCAACAAACATCTAGTGGTTTCTCTTTAATACATTGCTCGGCCCCCTCCTGCATTTGATGCCTTACCAAATTGGTCATTGTTGTATGCAATTTACTGTCATCATTCTGCACTCAAGCTATTCCAGCCATCATCTTCCCTTCATTCTTGTTCTCCTGTAATAGCTTTCCATCCCCTTCTCTGATTTTAGCTGGCAAATAAACTTGCAAATGTTTCCTTTCAGCTCCTTTATCCACATTTTTTTTATTTTTCCTAATGTTCTTCCCATAGTGCCCATACATACTACATTAGCTACATTTCAGATGTGCCTATTCAATGTTTACTTCCTATTTCATTATAACTTTATTATCATTCACAAAACTCACCACTTCAGGGATTGAATCTACATTTCATTTTTTACTCTAGCATATGCAACTCTTTCTTTCTCCTGAGTAGCTCTATCTAAACAAATAGGTTTCCCTAGAGAACTTACTTTTCTTCTTATGATTTGAGGATGCCAGTAATGAAGAGGCAAACCTAGTAATATAATCAACACAGGGACAGTCTCAGGTTCATCTAAGTTTACATCCAGTGACTAAGCTCCGACTATGACTTGTTTTTTCATCCAACATAATAATTCCCAAATCTACTAGTTCATCTCTACAAGACTTTGATATTAATTTAACTAGAAACACAAGTCCATTGATTTACCATATTTTCACCACATTATTCCCCCAGATTCTCATCAGAAACCCCTCTATTACTTTGTATGGAGGATTTGACCCGCGAATTTCACAAATGACACTCGAGTTCCACTGTTTAGAGCTCTCTTCCACATCTTCATCAATGATTTCGCCCATCTTCAATCCTCCAATTTTTACAGTATTATAATATTTGACCACCGATTGCCCGTTGTCAAACAGATTGCTCCAGTTCTTACCATCTTCAATTTAAACCAATTCACCACCACGATAAACTTTTCCTAGATAAATCGGCATCCTCTGCTATTTTTTCTTTCAACATTCTGCTCTTCAGTGACATTTTCTAGGTGGAGCTCACCTCAGAACATAAAGCCTGCTGAATATAACTAGAAGTTCCTGATCCCCCTTTTAGAACACTTCTTAGCCCAATCTCCATTTCATCAGAATCTTCTTTCGACACCTCAGTCCCTTTCTCCTTGATTATAGCTACTTGTTCTTGTAGTTTTATGTTTTCCGTCTTCAATCCTATTTTCTTACCCGACTTCCCCATTGGAGGCGCAACTCAGGGAGCTCACCTTTCAGGTGAAGAGTTCGGATCGGGAAGTACACATAGTTATCATGTATTTTCCCACACTAACCAATGATGCATCACATTATTTTAGATCTAAAATTATTGTATGATCAGAGTTTATCACAAAAATTCTATCTAATCCACAACTTTCTCCCCCACCCCACACTTTTTATTTAAACCCTACTTTCATCAACAGGGGGGTCGCCACCGACCACCAACACCTCAGGCGGCTCCACCCTTATTCCCATCCCCATTATCTCTACGGCCCCATACCGTCCATGTCCAACCCAAAACACACAAAAACAGGATAGATCAGAGCCAAGATCTCAACCAGTAGATTTCACGGTGGTGGCTCATATCTCATTTGCGGTGGCGGACAACTGGCTCACGTTTCTTGGTGTGCTCCTTGGAAAACTGTCAAGTTTGATAACTCGACTGACTCATCATTTGGCGTAACCTGGAGTTCACAGAGGTGCGTCAATGATCTCATTAAGGTGATAAATTTCAATGGAAGATCTCTCGTTGGAGATCTAGCGATTCCGAGTCAAGGTGTTAAGTTCGCAAAATATTTGATTTCTGAGTTAAGGTGTTGAGTTATGGTGAGTTAAGGTAGATTTCAAGTCTGTGCAACTCAGGTCAACTTAGTTTTACTCAGGTTGTGACTCGCACAATGAACTTTCATGGTAGAATCCAAATAACCTTTGATAAGTTTTTCATGCTGCAGTCAAATTCGTGACAGTGAATGGAGGGTTCCTTCAATTTTTTAATGACGCAACGACGTCGTTCTCACCAATAATCCTTTGATGGCAGTAGCGAGGAGGGTAAACATATTTTTATTTATCTAGTTTTTTTGAAGTTTCATGCTTAGACAGTTATTCGTGAAATTATTTATGAGGCCACGTTGTTAGTTTGGGGAATTTTTCTTTTTTATTTTCAAAAAAATTCTGGGTGGGAACCTACTAATTTTTTATTTTTCGTTATTTATTTTATTTTATTTTCCGTGCTTCTTTTAGCTCTTAAAAATAGGTAGTAATTAAAATAGTTTTTTTTTTGGTTTTAGTATCAGATAAGAATTATCTCTGCCAATATTTTTTTTCCAGCAGCCTCTCCCAGAAAATTCTATTGACCGCATATTTGATATCCTAAATGACAATAAGGACAATAAGTCTTTGAACAAGGGACTTTTGGCAACACTGCTTCTCAGAGGATTTAAATTAGATTTACAGACTTTGATCCATTAGACTGTTCAGGCCAGCTATATTACTGATTTGATTGAATTGGTCTTTATATCCTTGTGGGGGGTAAATTAGAGATAATTCTACGCATTATAAGTAATTTATATACACTGGTGAAAATAATTTTGGCAATTAAAATGACTGGTTTTAGTCTCCTAGTTTAGGAAAATGGTTTTATGTGTTAAATGGAGATGAACCAGATCTTCAGTTATGGAGCTTTATTTTTTTATATTTTGATTGCATAGATATTTGATTAGAAGTGTGGACGAACCATTTTTATAGTGTGTTTCCTTTGATATTTTATTGTGATTGATTATGATTGTAGTCTCAGGTCGATGATATTGTGGCTACAAAATGACTACACGGTGATAACCACTTATCTTTAGTGCGCCCCATCATTGTCACATAGGCTGTGGTTTAGTATTGTAATATTGACTAATATCTTTGTTTATCTCTCTTTTAGCCACTATAATATTTAACCTAGCACCTCAGTGTAAATGGCTTTATCCCATATCATAAGTTGTAATCGCACATTGTGTGAATTTGAGCTTAATAAAAAAGAGATGAAAACCCTTTAAACCCTATATCAGTTGATATCATAACTACGGATGATCATGATCGGTCATGGCTTGGGTCTAATAAGATCCGGACCCAACCCAAATAAATTTTAGTTAGACCCGAACCCAATCCAGACCCGTGGGGTTTGAAAAAATTACACCCCTACCCAAACTCAATGGGTCTAAATGGGTCTTGGGTCCAAAATGGACGTAGCATTCTATTTTTTTGTTACTTAATAAAAAATATATTATATTAAATACAAATAATTCATGTTCAATATGCACCTAATTTAATTCTTCAAGAAAAAAATATAATACATATTATATGTTTGGTTAAAAATAAAAGTACAAAGAAAATGTGAAAGTATTTTAGAAATTAGGGTAAAATTACATACTCTCTCCGTCCCAGTTCAAATTTCACTTCGATCATTATCACGCTGTTCAATAAACATGTTTGACCATCAATATGTTTACTTACGTATAATAACGGAAAATAAAAAGTTGATATTTAGAAACTACTTGTTATGACGAATTTAACTATATCATATACGATAATATTAACGTTCATATATCTATTCAAATGTACGGTCAAAATCTTATAGAGAATAGTGTCAAAAAAGCAAGTGTGAAATTTAAAATGGGACAGATGGAGTATATAGTTAGGGTTATTTGGTCTATGAGTTAGGTTTGGATCAGGTCTGGATCTTAGTATTTATATTTGGATCTAGACCCATTTTTTAAAATCTAGACCCAAACCCAGAACGGATGGATCTACAGTTTTTTAGACCCATACCTAATCCAATTGGCTTAGATCTTATGAATCTAAGTTGGATCTTAAACCCATGCTCATCCCTAATAATAACCAGTTGTTGTGCTGTCACTACCCATCAGTGTAATTTTACTGGTGTAGTTGAATATACAAACCCGTGCATTATTTAATTATGTTCGTGATCGGGTATTGTTTTGAATTGACTAAATGTGACAATATATAGTAATTTAATTTAAATTTAAGAAAATAAAAAATTTCAAATTATCTGTATCTTTATCTATACTCTACTTAAAAGAGAAAATCTATACTTTCATCTCTGGTTTAGGTACGGTTAAAGGTTCTTTCCCATTCAACCTTGCCTTGTCATCATCCCTTCCCCCCTGCTTCCTTTTGTTTCAAGCCCTAGATTTTTCAACCATTTACTGTAGTTGGTCCTAGTATCTGGTGACTCATTCCAGCCTTTGTCAATCGTCTGCCTACTTTGATCGATTGCGATGCGTCATTGTTCTCCCTTCCCAATTTCCCACCTGCTTGCAACAATGCTGCATGTCATAACGTGGTTACCTTGTGAGATAAATTCCACATTATACCACATATTATAATCACAGGATAGTGTATTTGGATGAGTTGGAGTTGTTTAAACTTGAAGGTAGAGATTTATAGTAACAAGTTGGGGTATCTCAAAGTGGATGCTTGATGTACGTTTACGTCATAGGCGATTATGGAGATCGGCCGCCGCTTAGAAGGTGTCCGGTGTTCGTGACTCATATTTTGCAATGAAACTAATTCTATTAGGTAACTAACAAATATAACCTTTCCCTACAAGGGAAAGGGTTCTTATTTCCTTAACACCCTCCCTCAAGTTGGAACATGATGATAACGAATGTCCAACTTGCGAAGAACATTATGAAATTGCTAATCATTAAAAATTAAAATTCTGTCAGTATGACGGGACAAATCGAGGCCGTCAGAAGTATTAAGTAAGTAAGTAAGGATCATTCAGAGAACGACCAATACAGACAGATCCGTCATAGCCAGATTCTAACTGCAGCTGTTTGAGTAAAGCTGCAATCACATCGGTGGCATTCAACATCTGTAGCTTGTTAGACTCAGCTTTGGCGGCGATACGGGCTTGCTCAGCAGCATCGGAACCGGAACAAGAGGAGAGATCAGACATGGTAATAAATTACGTAGATCGGCGGCAACCTGAAGTGGCAGCGGCACCACAAATCAGGTAGGTAGAGTGAATCGTGAAAAATCATCGATGAAACCAGCATATTAGGAATAACCTTCTACCTATGTAACTGGAGTCGGTCCCCACAAATCACAGTGCACCTTATCTAAAAAACCAGTGGCTCGCTTATCATTGGTAGAAAATGGCATATGCTTGCTTTTAGCCATTTGACGAAGAACAACTGACAGGTGCAGACAAAAGAGAGCTGACAGATATATGACATTGTTTACTCAGTAACTGAAGAGTGGCGTAAGACACATGACCAAGACGAGAATGCCACTGCTCAAAGGAAGCTCGAAACTTTCCAGAACGTAATTCCCCTAAAAGGTGGAATCACCAGTTTCAAGAAAATACATACCCGAACGATGATGGCCGTTACCCATTATTTCTCCTGTATGCTTGTACTTAATGAAAAATGCATCGGCATCAAATATAACAATAACAGTTAAATCACGAGTAAGTTTACTAATGGATAGTAGACTTCAGGTAATTTGAGGAACCACAAAAACATCATTAAGAGCCAAGCCAGAAAGATTACAATGACCAATATGATAAATTGATAGTGAATCACCATTGTCCACATAAATGATATTAGAACCACGATAAGCATGTATATTCTCAAGATGACAAGGATTGGAAGTCATGTGAGATGTTGCACAAGAATCAACAATCCATCGATCAAGGGAACGACTACCAAAGAAAGCTATAACTTTAGGAGATGACGGCGAAATGCATAGTACTGGAGCAATGCGTCAGAGAAACGGAGAGGAGTGGCCGGAGTCCTGAGGACGATGCCGAGAAGGTTTGGAGACACACCGGAGCTTTACCAAAAATTGACCGGAACTTGGCCGGAAAAGGACACGCCGGGAAGAGACTGTGGCAAAAACGAGAGAAGAAAAAGAATGGAAAAGAGAGAGGGGAAAGGAATCAAAACCAAGATCAGTGAGACTCTGATACCATGCAAAGACTAAATGTTAGGATACTTTATTATGATGATCATTGCAGTTTATATACTCCCTCTGGTTTCTTAACATTGTCCTCCTTTTTTTGGACATTTTCTCAAGACATGTTTGGTCACCGATAACTTTAGTTGTGCCTAATAACAAATGATAAAATTTTACTTTTCAGAAACTACACGTTACGGAGAATCCAAAAATATCTCACATGATGTCT
>JAULKK010282981.1:0-14115 GCA_032355705.1 Rubia peregrina
GTCCAAAACTCTCTCTTTTTCCCATGTGGGACAAAGAGTTTAGGCATTTTCTCATGTGCAATTTTCGCACATTTTCCTCTTCCATTCGACACCAATATCTCATTCACTCTTGATCCTTTTTGAGTGTTTGAGTAAACGATTTTATAGTACTCGCAACGTAAAATCCAAAAATATCATCCACCAGACCCAATTCATTTCTGGTACTACTCAAAACTAAGCCCAAAAATTGACGAATTCAACTTATTTTCCAACAATTTATAGCGGGGCAGATGGAGTATATGGTTTCTACGTATGGGTTAGATAACTTACGTTTCAAAATTAATAAACCTTTACTCCATTCATAGCAGCTAGATTTGCACTGCAATTATTATCACGATATTCAAGAAACATATTTGATTGTTAATACCTTTGCATGTGTATAATAACGGCAACTAAAAATTAATATTTAGAAACTACTCGTTACGAAGAATTAAACAATATCATTTACGATCAGGGGCGGATCCAGAAAATTTTGAATGGGGTAACCACTAATAATAATTAAAAAATTAAACACAAAAAATACAGCACACAAAAATTAAACACAAAAAATACATCACACAAAAACTAAACACAAAAAATACAGCACACAAAAAAATATTAAAAACAAAAATACAATTATATAAACAAATAAACAATGCAGCACACAAATTACACAAATACACAATATATAAATAAAATCTGATAAACAAATATAAATCATACTAACAAAGTAATTAAGGAAAATAAACAAAATAAAAATAAAAGAATTAATCAAACCTGTGAGTCAGTGACGGACGAGGGCCTCAGACGATGGCGGCGGCGGCGCGGTGCAGTGAAAATGACGTGCAGCGTGCTGGAGCGGGGAGCCAAGCCTTGAAGACGCTGAAGCACACAGATGGCAATTGGAAAAACCGTGAGGGTTTTGATTCCCGTCGTTTGGATCTTTGATTTGGGCTGGGCCGATTTGGTTTCAGCCCAAATCAAAGCCTTATTTTTTTGCCCTCAGACAATCAAAACGATGTTGTTTGAATAAGTGCAAAAAGACGTCGTTTTGATTTAGTTAGACAAAAAAACAGAATTGGTGCTTCGTCTTCTCCGATACGTTCTTCGTCTTCTCCGACGCATCTGCTTCGATTCCGGCAACGGCGAGCTCACATGGGGTGACCAAATACCCATTCCCCTTATTATTATTTTTCCATGGGGTAACCATGTTTACCCCATGGCTCTTAATAGGTCCGCCCCTGTATACGATAATATTATATATTGTTCATAAATCTAATTAAATATGTGGTTAAATTTTAATAAAGAATAGTATTAAAAAAAGAAGAAGTGCAAATAGAAATGTGATAAAGTGAGTATTAATTTAGACTTTGACTAATTGATCAAGTCAAGCCATAATTTTTGACACGGCTTTCATGATTTCCCCATCACCAAATAGATCTTGGATAATAGCCGGGCACACTATTTCTGCCGTGGCTAAATTTGAAGTAGTCACACGGCGAGTTCCACATGATATTTTTTTAGTAATTATTACTGTATCTTTTAACTTAATTAAGTATTTTTAAAATTTATTTTTTAAAATTTTAAAATTATAATTTAATGTTAAATTTCTTATATTTTCATGCCTTATTACATATTTAATTTATAAGATATAATTTAAAAACTATAATAATTATTTCATAATTTTAGAGATGGTTGTGTTTAATTTCTTAAACTTGATAGAGTTTTGGAAAAGATAATCTTTCCATAGGTATATTGAAAGATGAAGTTTAATTAGAATAATATGAAGTTGAGAATTTATAATCTGCAGTAAATGCAAGTGAAACATTTGACTTTTGATTAAAACACAAAGTCTTGTTTTAAACCAACTAATCGTTAGATGCGGTTATTTTATAATTTGCATGACTAATATGGTAATTTGATATTTACATTTTTTTTATTTCAATGAAGTACTAATGAATACATTTTAAAAATTAATTTCAACATTTAAAAAAATATAATCTGACCTCAAAAATTATAAAAATAATATTTATATGATTGGTCTAATCATTAGTGGTGTATACCTAGCTCATGGACCACATCAATAACCCAAAAATTAGAGGCTCCTAGCCCTTAGGCCCAGCCTAGAACTGAAGCATGAGTACGGTTAACAAACCGAGAAAGGTGGAGCATTGTCTGAAACACTAGGCCACAAACCGATAAAGGCGGAACCATGTTTGAACATTTAACCACGAATCGAGATTGTAAGAACCATGATACAACATGAGATCTAAAACACTAACAATACGAAATTACGATGGAGGACATCTATAAATACAAGGAGAGAAACAATGAATAAGGTAAGAGAGTCTAAACTAAGAAAGATTAATTCTCTGAAAAAGAGTACTGACTTGATCGTCTGAGACTTTTCCCTGGAATCACTTCCAGAACTTGTTTTGCAGGATCAAGGTGTTATATGGTGAATATCAACTGTTGAACCTGATTGGGAATACCACAACATTGGTGCCGTCCGTGGGGACGAGATTTTTTTTATTTTAAAAAAGGAGCCCTTCATTCCCTTTAAGGTAGACAATGGTATTCACAAGAAGTGAAAAGGCCAAAATCACAATACACAAGAATGGACAGTTGGGTGCAATAGGAGCATGATTCCCAGTCAAGATCAAGCATATGTTCGTAGTAAAGAGCATGAGCATAGCAAGGAAGATACAGAAGATGATGAAGAGGAAAGGGAATATCCTAGCACAAATCAAGAAAATGAGAGGAGAGCTTTTGCGGCTTTGTTAGAAGCTAACAGAGAACATCTGTACAATCAGTTCTTAGCCACTATCAAACCTAAGTCCCCAAAAATAAGTAAAAAAGAAAGTCAAAGGTACGGGAGCCTTAATTATGAGGAAGAGTTGAGGGATATAGTGCATACAATGATGCAAATAAATCACTGCTGGCACCGCATCTTCGCAATTTCAAGATGCCAAAGGATTTCAAGCTACCTTTGCATGTTAAAATCTATGATGGAACAACATATCCAAAGGAATTCCTATATTCTTATTGCAACAGTATGTGATTTCACGATGCGGAGATTGAATTGGTTTGCAAGGCTTTCCACATACTCTTATCGGGAACAACGATCAAATGGTACGAAGACTTACCAAATGAAAGTATTAGATCTTGGACACAGTTATCAGACTTGTTTTTGGGACGCTTCTATCAGAAGTTAAATTTTACAGAAACAATAGCGGACTTAAACAACATAGCCCAACGGAGTGACGAAAGTCTCGCAGATTACCACAATAGGTTCGTCACTGAAAGTTTGCAAGTTCGCAATATGTCATTCCAATCCTCGTTAGGTACATTCACAAGGGGCATGCGATCAGGAGAATTTTACAAGGAGCTCACAAAAAACATGCCTGAAAATCCAAGGAAGTTGCAAATAATAATCAAACGGTATGTTCGAACTGAAGAAGTGAACAACCGCAACATAGAACGAGAAAGAGATGAAAAGGGAGTAATGGAGAATACAAAGGGAGTCTTTGTAAAGAAAGGGAAATGGAATATCCCTTTCAAATGAAGAGAATCAGAAGTGCAAGTTGCATCGTTTCAAGATTTTTTTGACAAAGTCGCAAAAAGAAATCTAGCAAGCGAACGGAGAGTTATTTCGTGAATCAGCACCAATGATAGAACCACTAGACAAGAGGTCCAGAGACTACTATTGTGCCTTCCACATTGACCATGGGCACGATGTCGAATATTACAGAGATTTGAGAAGGCAAGTAGAGGAGAAATTGAGGAATAACTATATAAGCCAGTACAAGAAAAAAGATGGTGGTAATCGGTACAATGAAGCCAACAAAGTAGGGAACCCCATGGGAAAAACAAGGCATAGCGAATACACATAATAAGAATCAGAAGATGATAGCAGCTATGGATTACGAAGAAGACTTGGCGAGCGAAGCCCCATAAAAGGTAATCCCATTGAGACATGGATCAACTGAGTCTATGTATAATAATGCTTGGACAGCTAAGGATATGTATTCTCCACTACAAGAGCCTGATGATAAGAGATTTAGTTCAGATGAGAGAATCACATTTAGCAAAGAAGATCCAGTTCCCAACACTTTGCCTGATGATGACCCGATGGTCATTATCGCTAAGATTGGAAATGCCACGGTTCATGGAGTGTTCTTGGATGATGGGAGCATAGTTGAAATCCTATTCGTTGATTGCTTTGATAAGCTGGGATTCAAGCGAACTAATCTGAAGAAGTCTACATCCTCTCTTGTAGGATTTACGGGGCAACCAAAAACACATTTGGGTAATATCCAGTAGCCAGTTACCATAGGTGAAAATGCTAAAAAATTGTACTATCATGTGTGACTTCGTTGTCATGGAAAAACCAAGTCCATTTAATGCCATCATCTTTAGACCCATGATGAATAGAACGAAGGCAATATGGTCCCCATATCACTTAGTGATGGAAATCCCAACTCCAACAGGAATCGCAACAATAATTAAAAACCAGCAAACAACCAGACAATGCATGGTCATTGCAATGAAAGCAATAAGAAGTGTGGAGCAGACAAAAATGATTAACACTATCTCAGATTATGGCATGATTGGGAAATCAGAGCCTCATATGGATCTGGGAGAAGAAACGGAAGTCGTTATGTTGGATGACGAAGACACTTCTAAGTGTATCAAGATAGGACTATACCTACCAACCGAGGTGAAACGAAAGGTCATAGAAATCTTGTGAAGTCATAAAGATACATTCGCGTGAAGTGTACACAACATGGGAGGAGTCAACCCAAGCATTGCTACCCATTCCCTGAATATTAGCAATTTGATCAAGCCAGTCAAGCAAAAACAACAGAGCTTTTTTACTTACAGACAGACAGAAGGTAATCGAAGAGGAAATTAGAGCATTGTTTCAGGCAGGTATCCTAAAAGCGGTAATCTACCCAAAGTGGTTAGCGAACCCAGTGATGGTAAAAAGGCAGATGGAGGATGTGTATAGACTTTACCGATCTAAACAAGGCATGCCCAAAAGACTGTTATCCTCTGCCTAAAATTTACCAGTTAGTTGAAGCGATATTAGGGTACAAGGTCCTAGCATTCTTGGATGCATATAAAGGCTATC
This sequence comes from Rubia peregrina, assembly GCA_032355705.1. Taxonomy (NCBI): domain Eukaryota; kingdom Viridiplantae; phylum Streptophyta; class Magnoliopsida; order Gentianales; family Rubiaceae; genus Rubia; species Rubia peregrina. The sequence continues at coordinate 5,153 of JAULKK010282981.1, forward strand.
ACCAAATACTGATGAATCTAGAAGACGCAGAAAAGATGACCTTCATAACAAGCTTTGGAGTATTTTTCTATGTAAATATGTCGTTTGGCCTAAAAAATGCAGGAGCAACATATCATAGAGTAGTCGACACCGCATTTCAAAATCAAATAGGTAGAAATGTCGAAGCATATGTTGACGACATGGTTATCAAAAGTAAAAGGATAGACCACTTCGCGCAAGACTTGAAAGAAACTTTGGATACGCTGGGTGCGATTGGTATGGAGCTTAATCCCAAGAAATAAGTGGAGTAGGCGTAGGAAAATTCTCGGGGTACAAAGTTTTCTCCAAAGGGATTGAGGCTAACCCAGAAAAAATACAAGCAATAGTTGACTTTCCATAACTGCGAACAATTAAGTGTATTTGTTTCAAAAGTGGCTGGGAAACACTCCCCCCTTTGAAATCCTTAAAAAGACCAAAAAGATCATTTGGAACGGTGAAAGTCAGAAAACATATGAGTCATCGAAGAAACAGCTTCGAGCATTGCCAACACTGAAGTCACCAATCCCTAGAGAAACCCTATATCTGTACCTGGCAGTTTCGACAGATGCAGTGAGTTCAGTCTTGGTGAGTCAAGGAGGCCAAAAGCAAGTACCAGTTTACTACATCAGTAGAGTAATGCAAAGTGCGAATAAGGCATACTTGTCAATTGAAAGGCTAACTCTAGCTTTGGTATATTAGGCAAGGAGATTGCAAACTTATTTCCAGAGTCATAGCATTGTTATGTATACCTACTACCCAATCAAGAATTTTTTAAGCAAGCCTAAATCATCCGATAGAATGACCCACTGGGCTCTTGAATTGGGGTAGTACGAGATTCATTTTCAACCGCAAACTGCAATAAAGACGCAAGCCTTAGCATATTTTATTGCAGAAATTACGAGTGCAGATGTACGAGAGGCGAATATACAAGAAAATAATGGAATTAACAAAGGAAAAATCCAAGTGGATAGACATTGCATGGAAACTGTTCGTGGATGAAGCATCTAGCAAAGAAGGTCGTGGAGCAGGACCACCATTGGTCAATCCAGATGAGGGGAGTATAACTATTCACTTTGTTTTGACTTTTCACTCACCAATAATGAAGCTGAATACGAAGTAATAATATGTGGCTTAGACCTTACAATCAGGATGATGTTTAAAAGCATTAAATGCTTTAGAGATTCACATATAGTAGTCCAGCAAGTGCGGGGAGACTACGAAGTGTGAGAGGAGCAGTTGATGAAGTATTTAAGGAGAGTTCATCAACTTATCGCTCAACTCGAATACTTTGATGTTCGACATGTCCCAAGAAGTGAAAATACCAAAGCAAACGCCTTGAGAAAAGTAGCAATAGCCATATTTGATTCATTGATAGGGCAGAAGGATGTGAAAGTGGTCATACTAGTCAGAAGTACAGTAATAATAATTTTGTTAACGGTCCTAACAGAAGATGTGAACTGGAAGACATCGTTAAAACATTACTTTGTAAAGGGAAAATTACCAGCAGATAAGTAGCAGGCCAGAAAGTTGAAATTGTGAGCTCACAACTACATTTATGAAGGAGGAATCTTATACAAGAAAGGTTTCTTATCTCAATGGATAAAATGCATATGACCATTGCAAGCAGCCGAAATCATGAAGGGGGTGCATGAAGGATTATGTGGAACACATTAAAGGTCTCTAACAATTGAGAAGAAGATAATCTGAGCTAGTTACTATTGGCCAACTATGTTCAACGATGAGCATGATTTCGTACTAAAGTGCAAAAGCTGCCAAATTAATGCTCTAATATCGCTCACACCACAGGCTGCTTTATGGAGCATGGTCATTTGATAAATGAGAAATCGACCTAGTCAGACATTTTCCCAAAGAAGCTGGTAACACAAGATTTATTATTGTGGCAATTGACTACTTTACAAAGTGGGTAGAAGTGAAGCCTTTAGAAAGAGTCACGGCAGAAGTAACAAGGGATTTTGTCTGGTAGAACATAGTTTGTCGCTTCGGGGTGCCACAAACTATTTTCACAGATAATGGGACACAACTCACAAGTGGGACATTTACCGAATAGTTCTTGAAGTTAGGGATTGCACAAAAATTTACATTTGTAGCTCATCCTCAAGTAAATGGCCAGGTGGAGGTAACTAACAGGAACATAGTCCAAGGAATCCAAAAAAGGCTGAAGGGAAAGCGAACTAGTTGGGTTGATGAGGTAACTAACACATTGAGATCATACAGAACAACTGTCCGAGAACCAACTGGAGAAACGCCGTACAATCTAGTCTATGGTCATGAGGCAGTAATACCAATAAAAATTGGGAATTCAAGCCTTCGAGTCGAAAAATACAAAGAGGAAGATAATCAAGAAATGATGAGATTGGATCTAGACGAACTCAAGGAGAAAAGACAACATGCAATGATCACAGAGGCAAAGTACAAAGAGAAGATGTCCAGAGCATATAACGAGAGAGTAAAAAAGACACAATTTTGAATTGGCAATCTCGTGCTATGGAAGAATGAAGCAAGCCCAGCAAAAGAAAAAGGGAACTGAGCCTAATGTGGGAAGACTCGTACAAGGTAAAGAAAGCGCACTGGTCTAACTGCTATGAGTTAGAAAGTTTGGATGGAAGCAGCGTCCCCAACACTTGGCATGTGATCAACCTGAGAAATTTCTATGCGTAGATCCTTTGTGAAAGACAGGGAAATTTAGTTGTATAGGAACCATGATATGATCATTGGTGGTGTTTGCATATTTGCTTAGTTTCGAAGGTGATATCATCGCAGCCGTACATAATGAATATCAAAAAGCATCTTTCGGGGCAAATCATTCTTTACCTATAGTTTATGCAATATTCGTAGTCACAAAAAATAGCCAATTGTGGCACATCACAAACAAAATTAAATAATGTCTTGCAATTATGAGCAGTAAAATTTAACCAACCACGACGAAGCAAGTTACAAAGTTGTCAAAATACGAATAACAAAGCTAGAAAAAGCAAACGATAGATCTTCCAGTTTGCACAATACATGCTCTCGATGTTGCAAGCTATAGATCTTGTAACTTCGTAAATATGCAAGCCATAGATCTTGCAAGAAGGCAAATATGCCTAAAAATAGCGACAAAAGTAAACAATTGATCTTGTAGCTTTCCACAATAATAACTCTTAATTTTTCAAGCTATAGATCTTGCACAAAGGAAAAAGTGCCTACAAAAATGGCGACAAAAGCAAGCGATAGATCTTGTAGTTTCGCACAATACAAACTCTTCATTTTTCAAACTCTAGATCTTGCAAAAAGGTAAATGTGCCTACATAAACAACGACAAAAGCAAACAATAGACCTTGCAGCTTCGCACAATAAATGTAATGACCTCAATTACAAAAGAAACAGACTTTGCAAATAGAAATACGAACAAACAAGTGCAAATGCACAAAGCATAACATTTTATATTAGTCAACATCAAACGAATTAGATTCTAAAATATAAAAATATATAAAATAAGAGTAGTACTTGAAACATTTAGAAAAACAAACTAGTACATAAAGAAAATGGAACAACTCCAGAAGACGAATAACTACCATAACGATGAGATTGCTCAGCCTCACGTTCCTCAGATATAGTGTGATCGTATTGCCATTTCATGTTCAAGTAGGTTGGATGCCGTGTTTGACCCCTTTGTTCCATACGATCGAGATACTTTGCATAATATGCCTTAAAATTAGTTATAGGGCCAAACTCCTTGTGGTTAAGCTGGACACTCATAACGTCAATAGTGTCTTGATAATTCTTGTTTGTAGCCTCCAAATTGCATACTTCATCATCTAGGTGGCGAATATTTGACCTAAAAGTTTTGGACAAATTAATTATCTGCCCGCCAATATTCGTAATCAGATTCCATGACCAGTGGAACCACGAGATGGTAATGGAAGGGCTTCAAACTTATCTTTCTAATTAATACAAGCGTGTTCAAGTTCACGAACACATGAATCAAGATAATTACACTCAGCGTGGAGATGGTCATTCTCACTACGTAGTTGAGTATTCACAACAAATTGTGCATCAAACCTACTTTTCCACCCAATCGAGGAAGAAGCGAGATGATCACACTCATCCTATTTTTCTTTAGTCGTTCCAATAAATTGTCAATAAGGGAACACTGCTTGTCAATAATCAAAGTCTTTTGATGAGCCTCGCAAGCCTTGCTTACAGCATAATTCTTAGCATCTTCTTGCTAACCAATCATATTAACCATACTCAACTATTGTCGTTGAATAACATTGTTCTGTTCGGCACATAATTCTTTCAACTCAGGAATAAAGTCTTGTGTATCCTTCAGAGTCTTCTTCCATCCAAGTTCCAAATTGTTGATACTAAGTAGCATATACTTAAAGCAAATACCTAACGGTAACGCCAGAAAGATTGAGCGAACGTATGTATATGCGACAGATTCAAGATTGACTAAGCTACTAATGATATCCTTGTCCAAATATTCAATATTATAACCTCCAGGTACGAACTTGCTACAAGGACAAGTCGCAGAAGAAGATGAAGATGATAAGAAAGTAGGAATTTGTCATCCAAGACATCATGGAATGGATTCCATAGCACAAAAACGATCAGCAGAAACCAGCTCAAGGTATTTCTTGGAAAGAGGATGAGTAGCTTCAATCAGCTTGATAGGGAAATATAAATGAGGAGAGATAAACCCAGAGCAATGATGAAAACAAACATTAGATCCCAAAGAGTTAAGATGTTTCAAAAACTTATGGTCAATCAAAATATCAAAACCCTCCATATAAATAAATAAGATGAGAAGTTGCAAAATTAGAAGGGCGATACCAAATTAATAACCAAGATAGTACATACAGTGCAGACATACATTTGAGTATCGTTATGAATTACAAATAAAATAGTCTAAAAATCGGTAACACTGAAATCAACTAACATTAGAGAGAGAATCAGTTTAATGCTGGGCAACGAGAGCGGAATCCTCCTTGTTTTCATGCTGAGCAGAAACCTCAGTGTTTGCATTGGCCTCAGGATTAGTTGAGGGCTTAGGATCATGAGAAGCAAATGGAAGATCTTCAAGACATTCAACTTCACACTTCTCCAACTCAGTCACAGAGGGCAAGAAAGGAAGATTGGCGAGGTGGGACAACAAAGCATAAGGATGACCATCATCAGTAATACTGCTAATGAAACCATTATTAAGCACAACATTTTGTTGCTTTAATACTGCCTCAGACCTAGCCAGTTGAGGCAATTTCTTAACTTTCAAAGTAGGATTCAGCCCTCGTAGTTCGACTAGAGCTTCACAACCAATGTTGTGAGTGGAGGTAGAAACTTCCTAAAATAAATTGAAGAAAGACTTCGTTTTAACGAGCCGATCAATAAGGACTTGAGGGTACCTAGGTGAAGCGGGACCGTTAGTCCGCATCTCCTCCAGCTCGGAATGAAGCTTATTGGCTTCCTCCTTCAGCAGTGTGTGCACACTCTTCAGCAGCCTCAAGAGAGACCATCATAGCTGCACACTTCTCCTCATTGGCCTGACATTTTCTAAGTGCGAACCATCTTCCTTAGTGAACTTCGCAACTCATTCACTAACAAGCTGAAAACTTTCACAAACCTTATGAAATTTCTATAAAAATACACAAGCAAATATGACAGTTAGACATCGCAATACAGGAACACCTAATCAAATCAAATAAAATTTTAAAACTTTTAACGAACATACCACGACCATTGTTTCATGGAGTGAAAGTTTAGATAGAGTAGTAGAATAGTTCCTTCTACCATCAAATTATGGCTTCGAGGTGAAAGTTTAGGACTGGAATGACTACTATGCCCCTTTTTCTAAGGGGGTTCCAAGGCACCTGACGATCCACCATATTTCTCCGTTCTCCTCCTTCTTCTGGAGGTATTCGTAGCATTGTTAACGGCTACCTCTCCCCATTCAGTGGTGGCAGCTTCAACAGTTACTAATTGAGAATTTGCTTCAGCTATATTCTCTCATGGAATTTTACTGGCAATGACATAGTTTATTTGGAGGAACGGGACCTCCGTCTCTTCATTCTCATCATTAGAAGAAAAAAAACTCATCTCAATGGAATATTTAGCTGAATCCATATCTGCAGTCGAGCATACAACTGAAGCTAGATGAACAAGCAGAAATGACGATATAATGTGAAGAATAAGAAGTAAAAAGAAGTATGGCAAGAGGAAACAAAAAGATAACGACAAAAAACACCTTCGCTCTCACAATCAGCATGACAAAGACATATCGAATGTTCGCTGAGTCTTAATACAACCTCATAGTTAGCATTAAAACTAACCCCTGCCTTATGAAGTTTTGATTTGGGAACATTATAGTTCCAAACTAGAAGGTTCTGTTTGCTCGCGTCACCAAGTTTTAGATAGAATTTTTTTACGCCATACGCTACAATTATTAGGAAATCCACTGACAAACTCAACATTGGGAATGACTAGATAAAAGGTGAATTCATCAGACGATTTTTTCACCTTACGAAACTAATAAAGACTACAAAACAGGTCAATAAAAAAGGAACTTGGGTATGCTCGAACACAAGATCAAAAACAACAATGATCGAGATACTCTTAGGATGAAACTGAGATAATGCAACTCGATAATGTGACAGTAAGTCTAAGATGTGATGAGATAAAGGAAAAGCTTGTCCAAATTTAAGCTAATCCAGATAGCAAGAGATAATGTCAGGAGGAGGAATGCGAACACTCTTAGAGTTATCAAGAGCTTTAAGCTCATACGAAGACAAAAAAAGGAAAGTTATTTTTTAAATTCTCCAAGTGATAATCGGAAAGAATGCTATTGACGGTAGAAGAACCTGTGAGATGGTCGAAATCCTCCTCGGAGTTGACATCATCAACCGGGATATCTTTCAAGGAAGGTTCAGGAACATTAGAGGTAGATATAACTCCTAAGATTCAGACGAAAACTTTATCAATTAGAGTCACAGAACACAAAAGGATATATTCTAGTAAAAGCTGAGTAAAGGAACACGGAATGCACGTCGAGAATAAAGAGGAAGAAGAATGCCAATCAGAAAGCTTCTAGACCGATATGGAGAAGCAAAATTACCAGATTAGAGATACCGTATAAATTCAAAATTACAAGAATCGTCTCAAATAGGGAGAAGATTAAGAACAAGGAAACTTACGAGTTAATGGAATACAACGAGGAGCTGGAGCGATAAAGAGGGTAGGAAGAAGATGAAGAATCCAAAAAGGTTTTGGAATTTAATTTAAGAAACTGAAAAGTCAAGAGGAGTCAAATCAGACTGGAAAATAATGATGAATGCTTGACAAAAAGTGACTTACCGTTTTAGGTATACGAGGAGCCGACGGTATATGAATGGATACAATACACAGAATAATGACATAATTAAGTCATTAAAAACTTAAGCAATTATAAAGGGGAGAAATATAACGGAAGGTGAGAAAATCTCAGAATGGTACAATGAATAAAAGGAGGAAATCCCGGTTCAATGAAATAAAATCTCAAACATTTAAGTCTATTGGAAGTACAACACATACAGTAAAGATTCAAATTCAAAATTCAAAATCAGAAACCCCAACAAAATCACAAGTATATCCAAGAAGCAAGCAACAATTCACGAAGACAATCTTGGTTACATCTATGACGAACATGTTATTGCAGCTTAAGAAATTTACGAAACAACAGTTCGTATACATACCACAAGCGAAGTCATTGCTTCGTGTTTCCCATGCTTCATGGCTAGGGGGGTTTATGGTGTATACCTAGACCATAGACCACATAAATAACCCCCAAATTAGGGGTTGATGTCCCTTAGGCCCAGCCCAGGACTAAAGCATGAGTAGGATTACAAACTGAGAAAGGTGGAGCCTTGTCTGAAACACTTGGCCACAAACCGATAAAGGCGAAACCACGTTTGAATGTTTAACCATGAATTGAGATCGTAGGAACCATGATACAACCCATGATCTTAGACGCTGATAATATGGAACCACGATGGTGGACATCTATAAATACAAGGAGAGCAACACTGAATAAGGTAAGCGAGTCTAAACTAAGAACATTAATTCTCTGAAAGAGAGTACTGACTTGATCGTTTGAGTCTTTTTTTCGGAATCACTTCTGAAATTTGTTTTGCAGGATCAAGGTGTCATACGGGGAATATCAACTATTCAACTTGATTAGGAAAACCACAATAATTAGTCAGTCAGTATAACATAAGACATTTACTTAGTAAAATGGTATCTACCTTCCTGTATTTTAAAAGTAACCCTGGGGTATAATTAGATCAGGAAAAATAAAAGTGAACCCGGATACTCAAAAATAAATACCAAAATTAAACTTCAATCGGAACCCAAATAGTGATATTAAAATATTACAATAAGCTCAGTACACGTTCCGACATGCCTTTCATTTCCGATATCGAAAGAATCAACGTACGGTGCCAGGAACACTACAGAAAATTACACCATTACCACAATGGATAGGGACGAAATGCAACATACGGTGCCAGAACTATAGCTATCAATTCGGTTATTCGGTTCAGGTTCGAGTTCGAGTCAAACAAGTACGGGTTAAAACGGGTCGAAATCTGTTGGTCAAGTTGGGTCAAAACGGGTAGGGTTGAAATGGGTCGAAGTCTGTTGGTCGGGTCGGGTCGGGTCGGGTTGAAGCGGGTCGAAATCTGTTGGCCGGGTTGGGTCGGATTGAAACGGGTCGGGTTGAAACATGTCGAAATTTGTTTGTTGGGTTGGTTGGGTCGGGTTGGGTTGGAAAGTGTCGAAATCTATTTGTCGGGTTGGATTAGAAAGAAAGTTAGAATAGGAAAGAAGCTAGAATAGGAAAGAAAAGGGTTTTGAAAAATGGGTTACGAGCTACTCTAGAACATGTACTAGTGTTTTCTAACATTTCACAAAAA
>JAULKK010282988.1:0-14113 GCA_032355705.1 Rubia peregrina
ATGTCCCTACCATGTTGCTCTAGAGTGGCTGTGCGAAACGACACCGTTTTGAAGTCATAAACCTTGCCCTTTCCCTTTCGTAAAAGAGCTCCATTCCAATTATTCCCTCACGCCATGACGTCTCAGGAGAAAAGCTTCATTCTCCATTGCTCTTTTCTTCCTCCTTAGGTATATTCCTTCTTATCATCTCCTTATCATCTCATCATTTCCAAAATTTATCATCATTTTGTTCGTGTTGAATTCCAATTCAGCATCGCACAGACTCCATCGTTGTTTTGATCCATTCTTCGTTGATTTGGATCTAATGCTTGTTTATCTTTGATTCAAACTTGCCTAGGGTTTAGAAATACACGTCCATGTTGTCCTTGGCTGATGGATTCCTAGGGTTTGCTTGTGTGCAATGAGTGAAATATATCAACACATGTTTTTAATTTGTTTCTAGATTAGCGCAATGATTTTTAATCTGCGATTTCTGAGTTATGCATGAGTGTGAGGTTTTTAATATGTTAAATGAGTTTAAAATTATTCATGCTGATTACTATGTGCTGCTTTGGGCGCGAGAATAAGTCTGGTTTATTTGTGGTGGATATGTTATTGTGTTGAAGTGGAGCTTAATATGTTGATGCTTTAGCTTCTTGGTTATTGAATTTCTATTTATAAGCTATTGCGTCTCTCTGAGGGCTCAAGTAAACTTGATTTATGATCAATTGGTTCTTTGCATGGCTAACTATGTTATGATGTTAGTTAGTTTAATGTTTTTTTGTTACAAAGTTTGTGTGTGCGCGCGCAGAATCATTGGAAGAGTTAAGGAGTTTGTGTGTGTGTGCGAAATTCGTAACCAGGTGAAATGCTGTGAAGTTAATGGTTGTGTATTGCTCTTTCGGAAGTGGGCGAGGAATCTGAGTTTTGTTTATTACAGCTGTGATACAGAAAGGCCTAACCAAATTTGTTGTTGTGATGCAAATTGTGGAGTTTAGTAGGCACTAGATGGTTGATAAAGAGAAGAACGAGGAACAAGTCACATGTGGATGACTTCATTAACGATAAGGATATTGGCATGTATTCATCTTTTCTTATCCCTAACAATTGAGGTATTTTCCCAAGTGTTCTTTTATTTTTTTCCTTTTCAGTCTATCATTGATTTACATTTCAAACGTGAAAAAATGAGCTACTTAGGGGATGAACCGAGGGTGGCGAGGGACTGTTGATGCCACCCCTGGATACATTGGCGAGGGTTTAAGTATTGCAACCATTGCACAAAGACCATCCATCCATGCCAGTGTTTCTTTTACTAATTATCTAATCAACAATGGGACAAATATTCTTACTTTTTGTTTGATCGACTTTGTTTATACTGCTGTTTATTAGGAAGGTTGAAAGAATGACTAGGTGTTATATATGTTACTTATTTGCTTTCAGCCTGGTGAACATTGATCTTTTATAATCGCTTGCTTGTGATAGTACCATTGATAGTTTAATTTTCTCTGTTATGCAATTTAATTTGAGTGTAATTGAGATCATCGAATGAATAAGTTCATTCACATATAATGCTTGGTATTATGTTGGATTAAACTTCCTTATTGGTATGTGTTGTGATCTCTTTTTTATTGGTACCTTTGATTTTCTCAATATCTGTCAAAGAATTGAAATAGATTGATAAATTGCTTGATGCTCCCACTGAGTATACTGAAAATGTCATTTGTGTTTGCCTCGAAACTTTACCCCTTTCATTTGGCCCAGTGCTTATGGTTGATGATATAATTGGATTCTTACTACTTATATCTTCAATGCAGTGAGCTCTGTTTTGTTTCTAAGTGTACATAACTTAGAATTATTGGTAATGTCTTAAAATGAAATGAGCCTTATTTTTATAGAATTGCTTCCTCCCATTTCTTTATTTTGTACTATATTAGACTCTTTTTTTTTCTTCTAATAACCGTTATTTGTGGTTCTAAAGGCAGTGTCATCACGGTAATGCGATATCTACAAATTACCAAGTGGCTGCAAACGCAAGTTCAATACTCTATTCTTTTCATCTTACGGTCCAAGGAATTACTTCATTTCCCCCCTCTTGATATGAAATAAACTCACCTAAATTGGTCTGTACTTCATAGGAATCTATAGTAGCGTTGTCAATTTATCAGTATAAGCATCTTCCTATAAAGTTTATTATATTCCATTGAAGGTTGATGACTTAATTATCTGTGAACTTTAGCAATTCTCTTACGTAAAAGTCCACTTGAACTGTTGTTACTATTGGTTTATCAGTTTTGTTCATAGTCTTACGCTGACTATAGGTGTTAAGTTTGGTATGTATTATTTTCCCTTTCTTTTGTAGGTAACCGTTGTGATTCTCTAGATTAATGGTCATTCTTATAAACACGACTATTCTTTTTTAATGCTTGGAAATTACTAGTAAAAGAGGATGTTTTTCTTAATTGATGTAGTTTTTTACCTCTCCTCATCACTTTTGTAACAGGACAAAATTTTAATTCTTGTGTATAATGTAGATGAATGCACGACTCTCAATGACTAGGTGTTTTATTATCCGCTACTTATTGTTACGATTTTGTAATCTTACATTCAGCCACTATTGTTTTGTAAACATCCTCTTTTAATTTATTTTTAACAAACTTATTATAGCAAATAAACCTTCAATTATTCTTTTATTTATATTTTTAAAGAATAATTTCTTTATAGTTACGTGCTTTATTTCACAACTTTATATTATCATTTCCTTCTCACTAATCATGAAATATTATAGTGCAAGTTGTCATAAAGTAATCAATGTAGTTTGTTGTCTAATTTAATAACAATCGTTAATACAAATCCCTATCTAAGTCACCGCGCATCGCGCTGTGTGACCTAGCTAGTTAAATATGAAAACATAAAACTTACTCCCTCTGGTTTCTTAACATTGTCCTCCTTTTTAAGACATTTTCTCAAGTCATGTCTGACCACCGATAACTTTAGTTGTGTCTAATAACAAACGATAAAATTTTACTTTTCAAAAACTACACGTTACGGAGAATCCAAAAACATCTTGCATGATGTTTGTTATTGTATATAACAAATATTATTGACGGTCAAACATGCCATGAAAAAAATATCGGTCAAACAAGGTCATAAACAAGTGACCAGAAGGAGTATGTGATCATCTATTTGCCAAGCTTCTTCTTAATGGAAGTTTGATTTTCTATGCCGTTTACAGGAAGCACAGAAAGCAAAGGTGTGACTGAGCATATTTTTTTCTTACACATACACAGATCCATTTAGTAACAAGTGTAGATTTTGCATTTTAATTTACAAAGTCCATGCTCAAATTGATGCATTAAAAAGGCTCATTGTGTGTCGTATGTCTTCTAAAACTCGAATTTTAGAATTTGCAGAGAGTTACATCTGTAGAATTCTTGCTTCTAAACTACAGGGACCCAGCTTTAATGACGTAAAATGTAGTTTTACGAATTTGTTGTTATATGCTGTTATATGAATTTGTAAAGTTTTTTTAAATTTTTTTTAAAATACCGCAGGACTTAAAAGGTTGTTACATTAGTATGTTACATTATCAGTTATTATTATATCTGTAATGTTGTTTTATTATTATTTTTGTTTTATAAGATGTTGGTGAGGCATTTGAATTGTTTCGAAGGGACATGGAAGTGGTTACTTCCAAATTATCAGACCGTTTGTTGAAAGCACAAACAGTGGCCGCTCAAGATGATCTGTTACTGATTATGACCAACAGCTCGGCTCTTGAGATTTTTGTATGATCTTGTGATCTTGAAGCAAATTGATGGCTTGATGAATGGTTTTAAGAAGAAAGTAGTTGATTACATGCCCTGTTTCGACCTTCACAAGGATATGTGATTTGAAAATCTTTTGTAATAGGTTGTGGATTTAGATGTACCCAGAATTTGAATGTTTTAGATGTGCCCAAAATTTAGATGTGCCCAGTACAAATTCTCTTTTGGATGAAAACAAAATTTGAACTTTAGTTATGACACGTTGCCTAACTTTAAGTATGACAGGTTGGATATTTATGTTAAAACGGTGATGGTTTATAGTGAAACATGCTCACTATAAAATGCACATTTCAGAAATTTATTTTGTTCCAGCAATTTCTCATAAAATTTCAAAGTTACCTACTTATTTGTGTGCCAGGTTGGATTTTAGGTTAAAACGTTACATGTTTTTAGTGATACATCTTAACTATAAGTTGCATTTTTCAAAAGTTTAGCATGCTATCAACCTTATTTTAATTTTGGTAATTTGATATTTAGGTTAAAACATTGAGACTTTATAGTGATAGATGCTCATTATAAAATGCATAATTCATAAGTTTACCATTTTAGTGCACTGATTATAATACATGCAATGACTTTTGAAAGATTACTTCTCTATCAAAAAAATATTAATACGTTAGAATAAACATTGTAATGGATACAGTTTATGTTGTGACATAAAAGGAACTTTCATATTCTTAATTACACTTGAAATAAGTTGTTGAAGTGGTTCAAATGATATGTTGTTTTGGTGATTTAGTACCAAACTCATTTGTAGATCGTTTGCCTTTCTCTAATGCCGACTTGATTCTTGCACGCCTCCTTTTGTCTTTGCATACTTTGGATCAAGTATGTTTGTTGTGACGGAACTTGATGCACTGATAGCCTCGTTTGGTTCTGTGGCACTTGATTCTGTAGACAAGATTTGTTGAATTGTGATTGTTTCTTTACCTAGTGCATCTTCGAGAACTCCTCTAGCATTTACATTGTCTTCACTCTTCAAGATTAGGTTGTAGAATTTCCTCGCCATTTCATGATACCATGGAATGGTGTCCTCCAATTTCTTTGTTGTCGGGTCTATGTCTTGCTTGAGGTATTAATCTCAGACCTGTTTTTTCACATTCTTTGTCCATCTTGTAGAAATATACTGTGGGGTTACTAGGGAGATGGAATAGAGGTGCAAAACTCTAATGCAATGAAAGCACTACACACTTATTTCAAGCATTGAAGGGTGTACAATTTATGTTAAATCGGTAATTGTTTATACTAAACCATAATTGTTTATGAGAAGAATAGTTGATCAGCTACATACCTGTTCTTCAAACACCTTGCAAGAACAGTTAAGCTCAGTTGATTCCTGTGTTTTTTTAACAATACTGATTCTATTACTGTTGGGTGTTTCTCCCAACATACTTCAAACAGTTTGAAATTGCCACTGTTGTAGCTTTCCACTATTGTTACTTCCATTGCGATGTTGAATTCCTTCTTGAATTCCTTCAGCTAAGTTTGGTAGATGTTTATACACCGCAGTAAGTTTAAATAAAACATTAGACTTTCATATTGAAACATTTGATATATAATTTAAATCATATAGGTTTTATGCTACTCATTTGTAGTTTCAGTTAACTTTTCTTTTCATTTTTTCTTTTCTGATCTAAACTCTTAAATATGTTCAGCATAAACATTACAACTTTATATTGAAACTTGGACTTTAATCTTAAAACAATAAACATTTTAATGAAATTTGAAGTGTTAACATGTACTGAGATTTCATATTTCATGAAAAAAATTGTCATGTTAAAAGGTAGTATGTATGATTTAAAAGGTATCTTTGTGGGTGTGAAACATTCAATTTTTAATGAATATAATAGTTGATCGACAGGGAGACGAATTTGTGTATGATAGCAGTAACAATAATATGTTCTTCTATTTCATGAACAAAAGAACTTCATATTTGATCCCAAAAAAAAGATAGTACATATGATTTAAAATGTATCATTGTGTATGTGCAACGTTCAATTTTTAATGAATCTAATAGTGGATCGAAAGAGAAACAGCCCTTCAATTGGTTCGGTAGGCATGACAGCGGCAACAACAAAATGTTCTTCGATTTCTTCTTCAATTCATTCAGTTACGATCATTTGAACAATAAGGTTCAATCAAATTAATAAAACGTTAACATTATATTACACTTCAAAATTTAAATCGCAAACAAAAATCGTACAATTTGTTCCTCTCCCTCCAGAGTTCATCATGCTGCAACGTTTTTCGGCATAACTATAGATCTAAATTTTGATATGAAGCGATGTAGAATGGCAAAGCAGAGCTGCGATTAGGGGGGAGATGGGACTACAACGTTTGAGATCTCCAAAGTTTTCCGACAGAACGTCGCGATGAAGAATTACAAAGCTGGGGCTACAACGTCTCGTTGTAGAATTGCATAGCAAGGCTGCGATTTGGGGGGGAAGGTGGGGTTTTAGGTTATACAAGGGTGCGTGAAATAACTCTTTTCTTATGACTCGAATTTCGACCCAGATTCTCCTATTTCAGGCCCACAAGTTTTAGCGTGCCTATTGTCCTCAAATTGCAATGCAGTCCCTGATTTCAATAACTTATGAAAATTTCGTCTTTCAAGAGACAGACTCTTATAAATTTTACAGTAGTAAATTAAAAATGATCCCCATAATTATACTCAATTCAAATCTCATTCAAAACAATATAAAAAAATTGACAAATTCAACATCCAAACTCATTTTCCCCCAAATAAATTCTCCTTCCAAGCATCGAGGATTCAGAATTGTCAACACCCGCCACGCGATCCCGAGCACAACACGAAGATGAAGAAAAAAACCCAAAATTCTAAAAGAGGTCCAAAAAGGGTTAATCTCATATTTTGCATGATTAAAAAATAATTACTAACATAATTTTAATTTCAGTTTTTTTTCTTGTAAATCCTGCCCACTCGAGTAAAAGAGAATATAATATGTCGAAACCAATTCCTTTTCGGGTTTCCGGATAATTAGGTCGTAATTTTCATGCGATCCAAACCAGTACCTTCTTGAAGATCCAGAGGATTCTGAGCAGTGCCAGCTGTCAACTGGAGAAGCGCCTGAATAAATCCGCCCCTAAACTTTACCAGAAATATAAAAGCACACCCAAACTTTTCTATAAATATAAAACCCAAAATTAAAACTTGTGGCCACGAAAATAGTCGCACTATTAAGTCCGGTGGTCCCTACCCCAATGCACAAAACCATGTGGCCCAGAACGCATGTATCCATATCTAGCAGAGTCATGCTAAATCTGCCCCAATTTTTCGAACGTACTTATATAATCCACGTGGCGGGCCTTCGGATGGTCGGGCGGCAAGTGTGGTGATGACGTGTTCAAAAGTGCAAAGAGAAAGTCATGCACCCTGACACCTCAGCACCATCTAATCCTTATTTTACCCTCTCCGGTTCACTAATATTGGTTCACTTCCTTTTAACACTTGAATTTAGGAAGGTAAAATTAGTGATTGATAATTCATTGAAAGAGTAAAAAGTAAATTGAGTGGATGAAAACATCTATAATTTGCCAAAAAGGGAAATGAGACAATAATAAAAATCATCTCAAAAAGGAAAGTGAGTCAATGTTAGAAAATCAGAGGGAGTATATTTTTTTCGATTTTCAAGTAAGATTGTCATCTTTGAAAAGTCTTGGAAAAAATCATCTTTATGCAGACATGTGAAAGAACGAGGTTGAATTAGTATTATAAAAAGGTAAAAGGTTTTAGTTACAATAATAAAATTTTGGAAAAAGTGCAAAAATGACCTTATAAGACTTAGAAAGTGCAGGAATAACCTTGTAAAATCTGAAAGTGCAGAAGTAATAGAATCATGAACTCCTATTATAAAACCAATTGATATTATGTAGGGAGAAGTCATGATCTTATATATTGAGCTATATGATTGTCAACCACCAATGTGGGATTTCAACTCTAACGCGCCCCCCTCACGCGCAGTGGCATGACATCACCGCGCAAACGTGGACATAAAGGGATAACGAGCCAACCTTGAGCTCTGATACCATAATAGAATCATGGGGCCCTATCATAAAACCAATTGGTTCTATGTAGGGGGGAAGTCATGATCTTATATATTGAGTTATATGACTGTCAACCACCAATGTGGGACTCCAACTCTAACAAGAAGTAACCCTATCTTTTTTGTCAAAATGTGCAATTTTACCTGTTTGGCCAATTTCCGGCATTGGGCGATGTAATTCCGGCATTGACAAATAATGAAAAGACAAAAATACTCCTGGACTGAACAAAGATTTTTTTTCATAACGATTATAACCTTCCTTGATTCTTAATAAAAACTCTAATATCTTCAAAACATAAACTGTCGCCGCCGCTGATCACCACTGGCGCCATCACCTTCGTCACCGATTCTTCATCATCATTAAAATCTCCAAACTGATTCCCCAACTTACCGCCTCCGCCACCGCTGTCCACCACCCCACCATTGCTAATTCCCAAACTCGCCACCACACTGCGGTCGATTCCCCAACTCTTTATCACTTCATCGTCCACCACTTCCGCCAACGGATTCACCACCACACCTCGTCGATTCCCAACCCGATTCACCACCTCCGTTGTCCATCCCCATGATCTCCACCTCCTACCCTCGCAAATGAGGAAATCCCAGAAGAAGAGAAAGTGGAGAATTTTTTTTTTACCCCTAAACTCATTTATAGGCCACGAATCGGTGAGAGGTGCCCAGATGTGGTCCACCGCTGACCGCCGCCACTGAACCTTAACCTAAGATTCCTTACACCACCTCCTCATAAATTGCTCCACCATAGCCCCGCCACAACGCACCGCCGCACTCTAACTCTCCCCTGCAGTAGATTTTAAAAATTGAGATGGAGGGTTTGGGTTGAAGATCGAGACGAGATTGGGAATTTGGGTTGAAGTTTGGGGTTTTATTCGAAAATTGATTTCTGCATACAGGGTGAGGAGGCGAGCTGGGTGATGGGGGTGGTGGTGGACGGAACTGGGTGGCTGGTGGGGTAAGGAAAAGGCTAGGTGGTAATGGTGGGTGGAGTTGGGTGGCGGGTGGGTTGAGGAATTAAACTGAGCATGAGAAACTGAGGGGTGAGGAAGATGACAGGGTCATAATGGTCTTTTTGAATTTTTATTTTTTACTCAGGGGTATAATGGTCATTTCACATATTTCTGGTCAATTCGGTCGTTGACATTTTGGTCAACAAAATCCATAGTTATTTTTGCACTTTAAGATTCTACAAGGTCGGTTCTGCACTTTTTACCAAAACATAGGGTTGAAACACACTTTTCTCTAAAAACATTATTATGCAACGTGTAGTAGTTATAAGTTTATGATCCGATTAATGCAATTCAAAAATTTATCTTGATTTATTCTAATTTACAGTTTAAACTTTGATTTTTCTATAAGTTAGGAAAATACCGTATTTCAAGATATTGACTCTCTTTCTTATTTGAGATGATTTTTAATAATGCCATTCTTTTAGGATACAATTTATTTTACTCTAATTAAATAAATTGTTTAAGTTTTCGTTTCTCAACTCAATTTCTTTCCCTTACTCTACTCATCTAAATTCATATTTCTCTTGGTTTTCTTAGATGAATGAAATGAGTAAATGAAATTTAATTTAGAAAATACAAAGTAAAATGATTAGATGAAATTATAGGTATATTATTAAAAAATTAAAAAAAGTGTGTAAAAAATGTGTGAGTGGAGGAAATTGATGAAGAAAACCCGACTTTTCATAAACCTATGAAAAGACGGAGTTTAATTAAAATAATAAAAATGTAAGCAATATTAAAAATTTATTACGCAACGTGCCGTAGTTATAAGTTTATGACCCGATTAATGCAACCCAATTTTTTTTATTTTCATTTCTTCTAGTTTGCAATTTAAACCTTGATATTTCCATGAATTGTGGAAATACCGTCTTTCAAGAGAATGACTCTTTAAAAATTAAAAGATAAAATGTACTCCGTGTTTAATTCATTATCCAAGTTTTTTAGGATTTCCTACCACCCTAATTTTAACACTAATTTACGTTATATAACTGGGCAAAATCTTGGAAACATCATTTTTTCATAAACTTATGCAAAAATGTAATTTAATTAGAATAATAAAAAGTAAAAGATTTTAGTTGCAATATTTAAAATTTACTATACAACGTGTAATAGTTATAAGTTTTAGAATGAAGTGCTTTTATAACCCTCAGTTCTTTGTTATGTGCAAATATAACCCCGAGTTTTTTAAAAGTATGATTGTACCCAAAGTCATTGAAGTGAGCGATTGTACCCAAATAAATTAGGAGGACAAAAGTGGGTACTCGGGTATAAATTTACATATTTTGGCCGGCCATGAGTATATCTGCACTTTTGAAAATCGACCATGGGTATCTAAGCACTTATAAAAAAAAGTGAGGATTATATTTGCACTTTTCAAAGAATTGGAGGTCATCTAAGCATTTTACTCTAAGTTTTATTACCCAATTAATGCAACCCAAAAATTTTATCTTCATTTCTTCTAATATGCAGTTTAAATCTTGATTTTTCTATGACTTATGAAAATACTGTCCTTCACGAGATGGATTCATATAAGTACCTTAGATAAAGTAATTTAAATTTTATTAAACTAGTACTGTTAGAGTCCCACATTGGTGGTTGATAATAATATAACTCAATATATAAGATTATGGGTTACCCCTACATAGTACCAATTGATTTTATGATAGGATCTCATGATTCTAACATGGTATCAGAGCCCAAGATTGGCCCGTTACCCCCTTCTGTCCACGTTTGAGCGATGATTCATACCGCTGAACGTGAAGGGGCTTGTTAGAGTCTCACATTGGTGGTTGACAATTGTATAACTCAATATATAAGATTATGAGTTACGCCTACATAGTACCAATTGGTTTTATGATATGAGCTCATAATTCTTACAAGTACTACCTCCGTTTCGTTGGATGTATCATGTGTTTCCATATAGTTAGGTGTTTGGATTTAGGCCGATGAAATGAGTGTATGAAATTAAATTTAAAAAAATGTAGAATAAGTGGAGCAAACTGAAAGAATCTTGTCAATTGCTATAAAAGAAAGTGTGTCAAATAAATAAATAAAAAGGTGTGCTACATAAGAGTAAGAGGCATCAAAACTTAAATTCCCACCACCACTTTTTCTTTGATTGTAATCCACAACTCCTGGCCTACCGGTCTTCTCTCTGCTTTTTCAATTTTCTGTATTTTTGAGGCTGTAGATATTTTGCGGTGTTTTTCTAGTCACACAAAAAAAATCAGATTGCTGGCAAATATTTTTTGTGGATATTTTTTTGTTGTCACTCGGTTGGGACCCTCTTATCTTCACTCTTGTCCCCGCCAAATAAAGACGTTTTAGGTATCGTGCCTCTTTCTTTTTCTTTTAATAAATATTTTTATAAATAATTAACTCTTCTATTTTCTCTATTTTTTTGTCGTGGATAATTAGTGGAATACGTCTTCGAGAGTGAATGAAGGGTGGTCAATTTCGGAACTTAATTTCATTTTATACTGTGTCGGTCTTATTTTAAAGTTTTTTATTGGGGGTTAATTTTGGATACCCAACCCTTCATATTAATGATCGGATAGGCCGAAACCTTTTACAATTGAGATGATCCTATTATAACAAAAATGGGGTTAAACCCCTTACACAGTAGCACGTCAGACTAGAAGTTCCAAAACTAGAGCTACCGTGGCAATATGAGAGCTACTGAAAGATTAAGCATTTTATGTAGCATAATCAAACCACCAAGAAGAAATAATAGTAATCAAGCAGTAAAGTCCATTTTCATCTTTCTGGTACCGAATCGCCGTTGTCGTAACTCCTAAACTCAAAAAACGTGCATCACCTGTACACACTAGAGCACTCCCATCTTAAATCAAATTACAGAATCCAACCCTCCGGTCATTGTGTTATATGCAACCAGTCCTTAACTGCCTTGTATTTCTACTGATATTTGTCGAAGTTTTTTCCCTTGGGTCATTGTGTTACTTGCAGATCCAGCTGCTTTGGGTGCTTCCAAGTTCGTGACTTTCATCTAAGCAAATTTCAGAAGAGGGAGGGTAATAGTGGCAGAGGCACTGACGTAGAGCCGCTAAAGGAGGTTACAACCAGATTTCTCTATGAACGGGATTCAGTAATTTCCAGAATAGAATGGATAACTATACGACTAACATAATTCCTATAATTGATTGGTTTACTGTAAGTAGAGCCAAAAACCAGAACGAAGAGCCAGCACATAAACCACTAATTATGACATCTCGTAGGCTATGTCAGACGCCTTAGAGAGAACCCAAACTGAAATGATTGTTTAATTTTTTTTAAAGCTAGGGTTATATCACTAATTCAGTGTACACATCATTACATACTCCCTCTATTTCTCTGTATTTCACATCATTAGCTTTATGTGTTTCGATTTATGGTGAATGAAATGAGTGGATAAAATTGAAGAAAGAAAAAAAGTAAAATGAGTGGATGAAATAGAAGAAATCTTGCCAAACGAAAGTGTTAATATAAATACACAAATAAAAAAGGAAAGTATGCATATATAACAAAATGGAAGGAATACATAAATTAATAGTTAAACCTAAAATAGAATTAGTGGATAAAATATGCATGAGAATTGCACCAAATGAATACAAGATTTCAAGGAACACGTGGGATATATGACTAATTTAGTCTAGACATCCTTGCGTACTCGCTCCATTTTGTGTATTTGACACCATAGATTTAGGTGTTTCAATTTACGGTGAATGAAATATGTGAGAAAATTGAATTTAGAAAGAAAAAAGTAGGGTTAAATGTTTTTCTTACCCTATCTTTAGGCTGAAAGTGTCAATGTAACCCTGTAAAACCAAAAAGTTTCAAACTAACTTTATGAGATATGTGCCAATATAACCTTCCGGCCACATTCCGGTGTTGACAGATCTATTTTACCATTGACTCGATCCAAAAAGACAATTTTACCCTCGGGTATTTCAGCTTATTTTTTTCCCATTTTACCACTCCTCTAGCAACCACCTCTTGTCGCCAGGCACTACCATCGACCACCCTCCACCATCCGCTCTCCACCACCCGCCACCACCCCCTCTCGCAACCCCGCGCCACCACTTCTTCTCTCATCCGCCCGCCACCATCCCACAACCACCCTCACTCAGCCACCCTCCACCACCCCCTCTCTCAGCCACCTGTCATCTCCACATATCTTATCCACCAGCCACCACTAGGGTTGCTTATCGAGCGAGTCGATCGCGAGCAGAGGGTTGCTCGACTCGACTCGAAAACCTGTTTACCCTTGCTCGACTCGAGCTCGATACTCGCGAGTTCTATTATAACATGCTCGAGCTCGTCATTGCTCGATTGCTCGACTCGAACTCGAGGAGCTCAAAAACGTTTAAATTTGCTGCCTCTTTTTTAATCCAATTTAATAAAATAAAGTGATTTTTATTTCACAATTAATCTTTTATATATATTGACATATAAGTGAAATTGAATAAAATTCGGTTTTGGGTTAATTCGGATCTAAACCGAATAAACCGATTAATTTGATAAATTCGAAATGCCCAAACATCCATAAGTTGATCAAAAATCTTACTTGAAAATAATCCTTTCCATGCCCATTTATGGCCCATTAAAGAGTATTCCAATTGGACTTGGCAGACCATTTGACAAGGAAGAGAAGTAATACCCTATATTTACAGGCAATTTCCTCTATCAAAATTTGACAGCATATTTGAATAGATATACGAGCAATTATATATACATATGTGATGTTGTTCAATTCGTCGTAACAAGTAGTTTCTAAATATCATTTTTCCCATTATTATACGTAGGTGAATATATTAATGCTCAAACATATTTCTTGAATATCGTGATAATGATTTATGTGCAATTTTGGCTGTGACGGAGGGAGTAGTTGAAATTTGGTCAACTCATTTCATCCCATATTTTTCCTTCCAGCATGTATAAATGCTCGTGCAAAAAGAGAAATAAGACTCTTACGTTAGGACATACTTTCTCCGTCCCACTAGCATTGGCAAAATATTGTTTTCACGTTCTTCAATGATCATGTTTGACCATCAATAACTCCTAGTTATAAAGTTTATAACCCGGTTCATACAACCTGAAAAATTTATCTTCATTTCTTCTAATTTACACTTTAAACCTTGGTCTTTCCATGGATTATGGAAAGACCGTCTTTCCATGGATTATGGAAAGACCGTCTTTCAAGAGATGCACTCTTTTATTTATT
>JAULKK010282998.1:0-14113 GCA_032355705.1 Rubia peregrina
CTCAAGACATGGGCTTGGAAGCCTTAATCAATTGCTCCCAAGGTTATGTTTAGTTACTAGAACCCACACTAATTAACAAAAGCAATTCAAACATAAATTCAAGAAGAAACTAAGATGGAAAAGATAGAAAAACTAGGTTTTTTTTTCTGGAATCGGGAGGGAAAAGTTGGAGATGAAAGAGAAAAGTAATGAGTATTTATAGTACAAAAGGTCCAAAAGTAAGTCTGGGCTGACGACCGTCGTGACTCGGACACAGGCGTCGCGACGGCCAGAGTACTCTGCCCTCACTTGACTTCTTCTCTTTGGTCTTCGTGTAGTTGTCTCCTCTTCCTTTCTTCGGGTCTTCAAAGTTTTCATTGTCTTCAAAACGGTGTCTTCGAATCTTCAACAATTACCTCATCTCACAGAATCGATGTTACAAGTGACAAAAGCGATAAAGTCGCTCTTAACTCTAGTAATAGAACTTCAAGGTAAAATAGAGTATCCAAAGTAAAAAAGCCTACCAAAATGAGTACAAAAGATCCCAAAATCATCGTATAATATGGACACATCATAATGTCTTTGCCTTTGTCATCTTTAATCCTCTGTTCACTCCTACTGAGATACTGCTAGGCTAGTTTTGTTAACTCACGGTTGTGTTCCGTGATTTGGCGAGCCACCATATAATAATCTTACTCAAGCTTGACTTTAATTTCAGCTCGGCATCCTGCTTTTGTAATAAAATCCTTTGCTTTCCTATTTTTCTTTTTTTGGAGAATGGCTTTGATTATTCACACAAGGAACACTGGTGATAATGCTCGGTTTTAACCATTTCGGTTGGCCTCCACAAGAGCACTTGTAGTACTTTTTGAGAATATGTTTTTTGTTGTTTAGACGTTGACAGTCTTTCCTGTACCTAAAACCAATAGGATTTGCATGGTTCTTACACAGAGAATGTATTGCTTTCAATTTTTTTGATTTTACGCTGGTAAGATTTTCACTGGCATCTATTTCATTTAAATTTTGAAAATCTACACCTGTATCAATAATGAATACAATTTATAATGTAAGATATTCATGTTCTAATGTGATTTATACAGAGTCTACATGAAGTTACTTAGAATTAGAAAATTATTTAAGCTCTGTTCTGATCACTATAATAAATACTATTTTTAGTGTAACATATGCAAAATTTAGTGTATGTTGTACATGTTATAAGTTGAACAATGCACAAGTTTGTCAAAAGTTTGAAATTGATAAATGCATTCTCTGTGTTTTGTTCATTTTAATCCAATGCATGTTTTATTGTAAAATATACATGTTTTAAGTTAATAAATGCATAAACTATACGAAAATTTTCAGCACCATGTAGTATATTGTGTTTATATGTCCACATGTTCATAACAGTCGAATTTCAGCATCCAGAAGTTTCAAAAACAGTTATACACACATCGATTGCAATTCAATAATATATTTTCAATCCGATGAAATCCATACCTTCAATGGAATTAGGTAATATTTCAACTTCTTGCAAATGAAAGTCATTTGTTTGGAGCTGAATCTTGGTTGTTTTGATCGTGCTTTCTTCAACTTGATCTGATTTGATTGCATGAGTTTTTATGACTATAACAGCTGAAATTTGATCGGTTTCAATCTCATCTAGCAATAGATCACTTTCTAATTTGCAATTTTCTTCCTCAATTTCGCCAAAAAGCCGCCGGTTGTCATTGGAGGACATCGGAGCAGTAGTGAAATCAGAGAGTAATCGCAAAGAAATCAGAGAAGAAGAAGCATAGAAATCAAAATTGGAGAAAGAGGAAGAAACAGTTAGGCGGGGTTTCAAGGTGTGTTTTTGTGTGTGACCGATTCAGACCTTATGACCCGGATCCAAGTTTTTCACATAATTTCTGTTATTTGCAAACAGGCTCCTGCTATCCATGCCTGTCCATAAATATATGGTCATGGCACATGTTAGGAGACCAACTCAATAAAGAATACATGTGACCTAACCCCGCATGCCTGGAGACCCGCTCAATAAAGAAAACATGTGACCTAACTCATCCAATTTGTCAGAGGAGAAAGTACTTAACTATTAACGAACTAGCTGATATGACGATAATAAATTGCAGTACTTTAGGGTATCGTAAATCGACCAACCTCTAAAAGATTATTAGTATCCAAAATGAGTGAAGGGTGGTAGGAATCTTGCGGTAGGGCCTATGATTGTTAAATCGATCTGAAGAGGACTTGCACTTGGACTTGTGAGGCTGCATCTGGTGAAGTTTTCTTCATGTGCGACGTGTGCATGATTTGAACAGGAAGTGTTCGCTACTCGCCCCCATCCTTCATTGCTGCTACGCCATTGACTAATGTAACACGACGCAATACAATCTACTTCAATATTAAGAAAGATATTGTTCTATTTGCTTTATCTTCATTTCAATTGAATTAAATTATTATATTGATTTAGGTTATTATTTTAACTTTTATTATATTTTATTCTAGTTCAGTTCAATTCAGTTTAGCAAACAATAGCAGGGACTAAGTGTAATTTTAGATAAAGTTTTGTTTAAAATTGTCTAATTATTATACTGAGTTAAAATATAAGGTAAAGTTTTGGGAAAAACCATCTTTCCATAGACATATGGAAAGACGGGGTTGAATTAAAATTATAGAAAGATAAAAGCTTTTAATTGGAATACAAAATTTTTATTATGCAACGTGCAGTAGTTGTAAGTTTATAACCCGATTAATTTAACCCAAAAATTTTATCTTGATTTTTTCTAATTTGCAGTTTAAATTTTAGTCTTTTCATAAGTTAGGTAAAGATTTTTTTCAAGAGATGAACTATTTTTTTTAAAAAAAAAGGTGTCACTAATTTTAGGAGAATGGTAAAAATTTAATTTGTCAAAGTATTAGATTGACACGGTTCCAACTAGAAATATATAAAATTTTGGGGTAAGAGGGGGTTTTGATTGTAAACACTTTATATTTGGGATAGAATTTGCAAATTTTTTCGTTCCCTCTTATAAGAAAAATATAGGGGTAAAATAACCCATTTCCCTAATTTTTGTGCATCGCTCACACAATAATTGCATAGAGCTGAGTGCAAAGTCACATGTTGTGCACTTATTATTTAATTGTCACATGTGAACTAATTTAGAAAAGAAAAACTCTTCATGTTGGAACAAACAAAAGGCTGGAGATAAGAAGGGTTTAATCGATTGAAGAATATTGCGTAAATATTGATTTATGAAAGATTAGAGATTTCACAAAATACTATTTATGTGTATGATTGAAGCGTATTGAATTTACGAAAAAATCCTATTCTTAAAGAATTGGATTTATGGAATATTAATCTGTTAAAGGAATATGGTGAGATAAGCCTATATGTAAAGGATTGTGATATGCTTTAGAAGCATATTTGGAAACAGAAACAAAGGTGGAGATTTAGGATTTGCTCATGGACTATAAATAGAGGAGATCACGGCCGTGCAACTTACGAACTTAATAGCGAAAATTTGCATTTAGATTTTCTATCTTTCCAAGAATACTGCGAAAGCCACAATACTTATGTTCCAACATATCATGACCTGTTTATTAGTTCAGAATCGTATACCTTAATTTATTGGGAGGAGGAGATCTCACGTCGATGAGTTTCAAGGTCAAAGGGAGTATGATCAAGGTGGATCAGTAGCAAGGGGAGCATCCGAAATCCACACATTATAATTAGATAAAAATAAGTATAATTGTATGGTGTACTTTGTACTGTATCATTCCGATTAGTGAATTTATTCTTAACTGGGCCAAACTCTATATATGTAGGTGAATTTCACCGAACTGCACTACCAAATCTCTTGTGCCAATGCTTTATTTTATTGCATATTTGGTTAGATAGGTTATGTTGGACAACATTAGTAATTATTGAATTAATTAGGTAAAACCAAATATCAATTGGTATCAGAGCTAAGTCACTTATTCTTACCTTGGTTGTGTCCAGGAAAGTGTGATACAGTTTTACTAATGGCGACCAAAGAAGGAGGTTTTGTGTCTCGGCCACCAATGCTTGAAAGAACAAGCAACAACTATTGGAAGACCCATGTGAGAGTCTTCATAAACTCATTGGATGAACTAGCTTGGTACTATGTTGAGATAGAGTGGAATCCACCAACTATGACCAGTGGATAAGGAGAATTTAGTTCGAAAGAAGGAGAATCTAGTTTGAAGGAACCAAAACTTAAGCCTAAGGCATCATGATCTCCAGATGAACTGAAGGTGTCAGTGGAAAACTCCAGAGCATTGAATGCTATCTTCACTGCAGTGGATGAAAATCAGTTCAAACTCATCTCTTCATGTCATCAAGCAAAGAGCACATTGGATATTTTGCAGATTGTACAAGAAGGAAAAGTCTTGTATGTGAATCCAAACTACAAATGTTGGCCACAAAGTTCGAAGACTTAAAAATTGCAGAGAATGAAACTATTGATGTATTTAGTGGGAAACTGAGAGATATCATCAATATGGCACAACAATTCGATTTTTTTACAAGAAGTCCAAACTGGTGAAGAATACTTTAAGATCACTTCCTACAATATTTTCTATCAAGGTTACAACAATAGAAGAAACATGATATGTGGCTACGATAACTTTAGATGAACTAATGGGATCACTGCAAACCAATTAGATGACATTGGAACATCAAACAAAGAAAGTTCAAACGGAATTGGCTTTCAAGGCTTCATCATCAAAGATCACTCATGAAGTTGACATCGATGATGAAATTGAAGAACTTTCATTTATTACAAAGAATTTATCAAGAATGCTCAATAAAGTGGTAAATAAAAATCTCAGGAAAGATTCAAGGGCTCAAGACCTTGGTATTAATCATGGAACACAAATGTAGCAAATTAATCAGCAGCTCTCTAGAAATCAGAGTGGTGAAATGAAGAAGTTAAGAATGATCCAATGCAGAGAATATGAAGGATATGGACACATCCAGGCTAAATTTTCTAATACTCGAAGGAATCAAGGCAAGTCATATATGACCTCATGGAGTGAAGATGAAGAAGAAGAGAAAGATGAAGTGGAAATTACCAGCAATTATGTGTATTTGGAGCAAAAATTCATGATATATCAGAAACTGACAATGCATGTTCCAACATAGCACTGGCAGACAAGGTTGTATGTTTCAACACAGGAAAGTCAGTCAGTGACTACTCCTTCAGTGATGACGAAGACTAAGTCATTAGAAATGAAGATATCTACACAGCATATGAACAAATGTATGAGATGTGGTGGAAGGTTGTTGACTCAAATAAAGTCCTGAAAACAAAGAAAAATCAACTTGTTAAAAGGGAGAAAAAAATGTTTTTTTTCTAGTTATACAACTCAGAAAAGAAATTGAACAATACAAACTGAATCTGAGCTCAACGACAAAGAGAGCTGAAATTGCTGAGGCAGCAATAAGAAAGTTGCACACTGAAAAAGCATAATTGAATGATAGAATCACTATGGGGAAGAAATTTTGGAACTCAACAATGTATAGGCTACGACAAACCATCTACTGGCAATGTATATTTTAAATCAGAAGTTCAAGATATGCAGAGAAAAGTGGTCAAATCACGGCAACGCAAACCTCTTGTTTATACTTACTGAACAAATTAAGGCCATACAGAAGATCACTATTTTAAACTTCTCAGAGACATCATGAGTGGATGATAACTATCAACATGATCCAACATAGATGATGTCCAACGTTCAAAGATGGTTAGAATGTTATGGATTCCTAAAAACTCTAATGTATGCCTTGTTGCTCACACTTCTCTTATCGCACAATCTAAAGACTTGTGGTACTTTGATAGTGGGTTTTCTCAACATATGACTAGAGCTTAAGAGTATCTGACAAAGATCAAACCATACAATAGTGGATTTGTCACTTTTGGTAATGGAAAGAATAGTCAAGTAGTTGATCAGAGTGAATTGAGAATTGAGGGGTAATCTATCTTTACAAGTTTTCTTCTCGTGGAATATTTGATGATAATATGTTGAGTATCTGTCAATTATGTGATGACAATATAACCGTAGAGTTTCGTAAAGACAAATACTTAATGAAACATGGTGAAGATAAAGTACTCTCTGGAATTCAGTCTTCAGGTAATTGTTACTTGTTGGAACAAGAAGTGAAATGTCTAAGTTCCACACAAAGATGAAGGAACAATGTGGCACATGAAGCTTGGCCATATCAATTACAAAACTCATGTGAAAATTGCCAACTTGAAGGCAGTACAAGGTAGGTCTATGCTCACTGGCAAAAAGGAAATAGTGTACGGACCAAGTAAATAAGTTAAAAATTTGATCACCCCACTCATCAATTCAGTAAATCACCACCTCAAGAACACTTGAATTACTAGTCATGGATTTGATGGGTCCAGTCAATACACCTAGTGTGAGTGGTAAGAAGTATTTTTTGTCTGTTGACGATTTCTGCAGATACATTTGGGTGGTGTTTCTTAAGGGAATATCAGATACATTGGAAGTTTTCATAAGTTTGGTGATCAAATTACAGGCGGAAAAAATAAGTCCAGTTGAAAAGATCACTAAAATTGGCAATGATCACGACGGGGAATTCGAGACATCCCAGTTTACTGGTATCTGTGATGAGCTCAGTATTCAACACAAATTCTATGCACCAGTCATTCCTTAGTAGAACGACATTGTGAAAAGAAAGAATAAGACTCTACAGTAACTAGCTTGAGTCATGCTGACTGAGAAAGAAATTCATAAGACATGGTGGGCAGATCCATCAATACAGCATGCTACACTATAAATCGAGTGTATCTATGAGGATTTCCCTAATAAGGATATTTATACCAAATTTGTTGAATTTTTAACTCAAAAAAATCTTCAAAATTCATGTGCTTTAATTAAAATATTAATGTTTACAGTAAATCTTGTAACTTTATGTTAGACTATAAACACTTTTACATGTTTAAATTATTATTTAGAATTTTATTGTTTCATTTTCAGGACATAATCTTCTTCTTTCACTGGTTTAGTGCCTAAATTTTTTATAGTGATGCTTTTACCGTGAATATGATAAATAATATAGACGTATTGTGATGTCCTACGGGGGTGCACAACAAAAAAAAGTCATTTGCCCCGTTATAGCAGTTGTGTTCCCATACAAACCCCCAGACTTTTGGATAAGGGAAAAAACTAAAATCCCCGAGAATGTTTGTGGGGCAAGTGCAATCAGAAATCCTGAAAATAAAGTTCTATAGGCAAGAAGGTTAATAGCTTTGGCGGCCAACCCCATTCCACTTCTACCTCAAAACAAAAGAGGCCCTCGAATAAATTTAAAACTTAAATAAGCTTCTCTTCTCTTCTGAATCCGCTTCTACCTCAAAATTGTAGGAAATCGAGAGATGTAACCGGCCCTTCTGAGTGTGTAGCATGCCCTATGTGAATGACGTATAAATGCAGAACCTAAAGTGATTAGTTCTCACATGAAGAAAGAAGAACAAAATCTCTTGCCAGCCTAGGTTCCCCTTCTACGTCGAACAATTGAGACCTTTAAATAATGTCTAACTGAGGTTTAATTCCTGGCCCATCCAAGTTGTGAGTGATTCTTAATGGTAAGATCTATAGTCTAAAATTGTTTGATGTTTTGAATTTTCTGATGGTGCAGACATGAAATTCAAAGGCCTTCAGTCGTAGGTTATACCTTAAGAATGTCATCAAGGCCTTTTATATATAGGGTAGTCTTTGAAACTGATGCAATTCAACCTAGATAATTACTACCAAGGCCTTTGAAATTGAGGTTACTTGTCTTTAATAAGTTATGCATGTTGATAATTGTTCGAAGCAATAGAGTGCAGGAAATAATGGACGAGGGACAATTTGTACCATGTGCACATCTAAAGTGATGAAATGCATGTGCTATTGACCTTCAATAACGATGTCGTGTGATTCATTGAGGTTAATTTTCTGAGGATAGGAGCAAATGCAACTGTGTCTGACCTCCTGAAGGCTCCCCCAAAAAACATCCAATTAATGTTGATGAGACAAGGAATAAATTGTACACGTACACCCCGCGTCATAGTCTTTCCAACAACTGTACCTTTTTTTCTCTCCAGAAAATGGTCTTCTTTTGTAGCCATTTAGAACATTTAAATGCCCTACCTAGGCCAATGTGTTATGTCAATTCCATCGTCAATTCCTTAAGTATCCAGCTCGATCGAGACATAAATATTAATACCGTTGTGAGATGTACATATATGTGTGTGCATCCGAGTTGTTCATGATCCATGAAAATGAGGAACAGTTTGCAAAACTCCCTGCAATCTTTG
Organism: Rubia peregrina; assembly: GCA_032355705.1. Taxonomy (NCBI): domain Eukaryota; kingdom Viridiplantae; phylum Streptophyta; class Magnoliopsida; order Gentianales; family Rubiaceae; genus Rubia; species Rubia peregrina. The sequence continues at coordinate 8,328 of JAULKK010282998.1, forward strand.
TCATGGACCTTGATGAGACGCATGCTCTGCGAATTTGAGTCTAGAATATGCATCAATTTCTCTCGAGTCAAAATGCAAATTCGCTGACCACGAGTTTCACAATGGTCTGTGATGAATAATGAAAATTTACATTCGTGAATTTGTGGACCTTGATGAGACGCGTGCTCTGCGCGGTCCATGAATTCATGAATGTAAAATTTTATTATTTATCACGGACCACGGTGAAATGTGTGATCCGCAAATTTGCGTCATGCATTCAATCCAATATTTATTGTTGACCACGATGGAATGCACCGTCTGTGAATTTGCTTCTAGAGTTTGCCTCAATTGTCATTGCGGACCCAGATTGAATGTGTTGTCTGTGCATTTGCTTTTGGATATCGGTGGGCAAAACCTTATCATTCATCTCGTACCTTCCACCTGGATTAATTCACCATCTGTCCGATACATTTTAGCCCTGTCTCCACTCATTTCCATCAACCAATTCCCAATTATTTTTAATAGGGAGGTCATCATCGTACCTCTCAAAAATACATTTTTAAACACCTAATAATGCTTGATAGACTCACAAATCGATGAATTAAACTCTTGAATTGATACGTGAATTACCTCCCGAAGGTAATCTTATGCCGAACAGGTTGTATACTGCAAAAAGAATTCAATTTCTGATGGGTCTGGAATTACAAAAAATATATGCATACCCGAATAATTGTATGTTATAAAGGGGAAGGTAGATAAGGGGTATAAGTGGTGTTTTAATCGAAGAAAAAAACACCGACTAAAGTGATGTGCTATCTTCCTATTATTCCTAAATTGAAGAAGTTATTTGCATGAAAAGATAATTCAAAGTTGTTGCATTCGCATGCAGAGAGGGATCGGCCTGCCGATGATGTTATTAGACATATACTAGATGACGAGTAATGGAAGAAAATCAATGAACTTTACCCTGAATTTGACTCTGAACCCTGGAATTTGAGGTTAGGGTTGTCAATAGACAATAAAAATATGTACGATAATATGAGTAGCAATTATAGTTCATAGCCCGTTATGTTGGAGAACTACAATCTCCTATCGAGGTTACCAATGAAACAAAATTATGTATTGTTATCTACGATGATATCACGACCTAAGCAACCCGGTAATTATATAGATGTCCACCTTGCTCCTATTGTGGATGATTTGTTGACTTTATTTAAGGATAGTGTGCGAATATTGGATGGGAGTGTGGGTGAATTTTTCACATTAAAAGCTCTTTTGTTTTGCCCTATCAACGAAAGTGTGGGATTGCGGTGCGGGTGGAAGTGGTGTTGTAATCAAAGACAAAAAACATCGACTAAAGTGATACGGTAACTTCCTATTATTCCCTAATTGAAGAAGTTATTTGCGTGTAAATATGATACAATGTTGTTGCGTTGGCATGCCGAGAGGGATCAGCCCACCGATGATGTTATTAGACACACAGTGGATGCCGAGTAATGAAAGTAACTCAATAAACTTTACCCTGAATTTTGATCTGACCCCGGTATTTGAGTTTAGGGGTTTTTACTGATGTAATGAATCCATTCGCTAATATGAGTTATAATTATAGTTCTTGGCCCGTTATGTTGGTGACCTACAATCTCCCTTCGTGGTTAACAATGAAACGTAAGTATGTACTGTTATCTACAATGATATCAGGGCCTAAACAACCCAGTAATGATATAGATGTCTAGCTTTCTCCTCTTTTGGATGATTCGTTGAATTTATTTAATGATAGTGTGCATATTTGATGGGAGTGTGGGTTAATTTTTCACATTGAAAGATCTTTTGTTTTGCACTGTCAAAGATGTCAAGTGCGGAAGATTTATTCGCTACGCATATTTATGTTCTTCGCAACCATGAAGATGTTGTCCCATATATTGAGATTAACATGGATGTCGTTCGAGTCGAACACCGAGATTTGAATGAAACTTATGTACTTCAATTGCACACTAAGACCTTCACGATATGGCTTCGTGATCATGTAGCCGTAGGCGAGCACTCAAGAAAAGTTAAATGGTTGGCTCATCGTCCTTTGGGAACCATTTTTATTTATGGAGGGTAAGACTTCAGTGGCTTTACATTCACCACCAAATCAATGGATGATAAGGGTGTTTTCCAAAATAGTGGAGTGCACTAGTGTCACAAGCTTTGTACATTGGCAGTGGAGGTGATATCAAGTCTATGCATGCCTAACAATGTTACTTTGGTACTATTTGAGACATTTGGGAACTTGACTATGTGACTATGTGAATCCATATATTTAAATGTCAATGGGTAGATATTAACAGTGGTCAGCAAACCGAGGAGTTAGGATTCACCCTCATTAATAGAAATCCTGTCCGTAGGAGAGAAGATCAATTCATATTAGCTTCCCAAGTGCATCGGCTTTTTTATGTAAGAGATTCTATTGATCATCGGTGGGAGATTGTCATTGAAGGCAAACTCGCTTTTTTCAAGAAAATTGATTAGGAGGAAATTATAGGTTTTTGTCAATGCACTTCAATTGGTAGAACGGATGATGTTTTTTTCCTCGAAAAGATGACCGCAGTTTAAAGAATTTTATTGGGCAAAATGACCACGATGAGGGAATTTGGGTTGACATTCGAGGTAAGGTCAACCGTAAAAAATGGAAAGCAAAGAAGGGAAGGAAAAAAGTTAAGAAATTAAAGCATTAGTATTTGCATTTTGTAGTTGGGTAGTGGAAATGATGGTCATTTCATTTTGACCAAAGGTTGGGAGGGTCTTCCAAGTTCGGAAACCTATCTGCTCTTATGGTTCACATTGAAAATTTTGATTTTTTTGGAAAATCGATCAATGCACTCTAGACCACAATGAACAATAACTTAATTGTGACACAAATATATGAATATAGTATTCGTACATATTGAAACTTGTCAAATTAAAAGATAATATCACAATCTTAATGCATATAAGATGGAAAATATTCAAGAATTTTAACACGTTCTATTACAACATAAACGGTTCAAATTTGGAGAACAACTTAACTATTCAAGATTATTCCAAATCATTGCCAAGGTCACCCGTTGAGGTTGAGTGATGGAGACGTGGTCTAGGGATCGACGCAAGATGTCGCTCGTAGGCTCGTTAACTTTTTTTTATAATCTCCAAATCTTATACTTCAAGGCAGAGAGCTCCTCCGTACCCACCTGTAGAAATCTTTGAACCCCTTGGAGTAGGTCTTCTCCGAATATAAAATACACAAAAACATGTTAAAATGAAATTAAAATTAATTGTACCTACAAAGTATTCAATAAATAGGAGTTTCTCCTACCTTCTTCAATTCTTGGTTTCTTACTTGAATCCACTCCGGAAATAGCCTTGTGGCACCATTTGTAGTCGATCAACACCCACTTCTTCTTTTGGAAGTAGGTCTTGTTGAATTACTTTGGGGTCTTTTCCTCTCTGGTTAAATTCAACCCATCCACATTTTTCAAGATGTGTGTAGTTAAATTTTCCCATGGGAGACTTTTCAAAACCTTTTTTGAAGTCGCTACCCACAATATATGATTATAAATATTATATTCAAGGTCTATCTTTCTACCCTTTATTATATTATAGAACATTGAGGTTGTGTAGGTGGGTTCGGTTATATTACCGGCAGTGGGCACTAAAGTCCTATCAATGATTTCATAGACAATTCATTGGTTAATGGCCAAATGTGTTAGACAAAAAGTCTCCAGCTTTCCCAAATCCTACACATTTCGTTGAAAATATCTCATACTACACTCAATGGGGGTCAATAAATGGGGGGTCAATAGCATGCAAAGACCATTTCTCCCTAAGTTAAATATCATCTAGCGGACCATCATTGTCTTCCGGATAAACTTGTTCCGGGTGAAGATACGGGAATTCTAAAAATTTATTCAAAGTTCATGGGCTAATTAGGATATCAATACCTCCTATCCGAGTAACATCATCCCCGTGGCAACCTCACATAAGTTACTATACAATAAACACAACTCATTGAAATATGACGGTCTATTACAAGATAACAATTGTTCAATGTGTTAGTCTTGAAATTTGTATAAATGGTCGGCTAATCCAATGGATAGGTACTCACTAAAATCTATTACATAACAATCAAGTAATTTGTCACTGTCTCTCAAAGCATTATAATGTTTTTGTGCAAGAAAAGAAACAAATTTAACCTCATCATACCCAGGATTGTGCCCTGTGGATCAAGAACAACCTTACATGCACCACCTCTGGCCATGATTTTCCAAGACTATTTTTGCATAAATTATGTGGTGATGGAACAAAGGATTTGCGAGACCGTAAGAGGGCTAAGGTTTTTCTCAATTTGGGGCTGAATTGTTTGAGCCTGGAATTGGGATTTTTTTTATAGTCAGACGATTGTTACGAGTTCAGAAATTTGTTGGTCCCATAATAATAAAAAGACAATTTTATTTTTAAACTCTGAACCTAATGATTGGCTCTTCAAAGAATCACCCGACCCTCTTTCGAGTTTGGAAATAGCTTTTATTTTGAAAAAATTACCGTTTTTTATCCGAGTTCGGAAGATAAGTTTTCAATTTTTGAAATGTAATCGGGCTCATTAGGCAAATTTGGCCGATGGTTTTTCGAGTCCGTAAGGTTGTCCTTTCCATTTTGGGCACCTAGCCGATCATCTCCCGGACTCAGAAGATTCTCCAGACTTTTGGTCAACTAGTAAAACACCATCTCCTCCCTTCTTATTTAAAATCTTAGAAAACATAACTATACAATGAATTGAAGTTGAGACTTTCTCTAAAAGAAAAGATTGTTTCACAAGAACTAAAAATCAAACACATAAATGCAATCCCATTAAAATCTCGAAAATCACAAGGAAATTAATTTTAATATTAGTTATAAATCTTAAAATAACACAATTAAAATTACTACTTCATGGAATATTTGATCACGAAAAAAAGTAAAATTCCAAAGTCTAGTTTTTTTTTTTCAAACATAGCCTTAATGTCTTCCTCGGCATTCTTTGATTGTCCCCCACCATCTTCCCCAGGCCTATCATTGTCATCGTCATTATCAGAGAACACCGCCTCAAAATTGGGAGGCTGTTCATCTTTGCTCAAATCAAGATGCAAACCTTGGATTTCAATAAATTGGTCATGTGGCTTCTGTGGACGTCAACATCTCATGAGTGGAAGAAACATCATCACTGATGCAACATCTCGTGTAGTATTATATTATTTAATATTTAATGACCTAACAATCGTTCTTCGATAGCAATTACATTGTATTTAAAAAAAACCAACATTACTAATATATTAAAATACTAATTATACATTCTATAACTTTCATTTTCCCATTACAGCAGATACATATATGACATGGATATACAAATTAAAAGGGCGAGAGCATATGCATAAATATGAACATGGAATGCAATATAGCCACATCCCATGCTGAAAGGACCGAGGTCTCAGTTACCGAAAGCTAAGCGATGTCTGATATTCATACATTCTAGTTATGTCCTTTTAAATACGATTTCAGTAACCATTCGTTTGTATATCGTAGTTGACTATGCACTAACCGGCGTCTCACATTCAACCTGTGTTCATACTAAAATTTGATTACTTTCCTCAATCAACCCTAATATCAACCCTAAAATCATTGCATAATATTGGGAACACAATTTATATACACTATATAACATGTAACATTGTCAACATACTTAATGAAAATATTCAATCATTGTAGAAGGTATGTTCATAAAAGTGCTACATGAACATTGAATGGAGGGAAAA
>JAULKK010283035.1:0-14106 GCA_032355705.1 Rubia peregrina
AGCCACACTAACTACCCTCTCCATCCATAACTTATCCCACATGCCAAAGCACATCCCCTCACTCATCAAATGCCACAAGAAGCCAAATCCTCAAAGAGCATGTTTGTTGGCTCCGCCTAACAAAGCAGTGTACCCGCTAAAAATGGTGAACAATTCTCAGAGTGGTATGGAAGATAATGTTATTTGATCCATCGGGTCTCTCACCCTCTTTGTGATAGTGTAGCAAAACTGCGTGTCCTCCATTATGTCACGTTCCAGGGACTGTGGGTCCAATGTCGCCCTAATCTCCATAGTTCCACCCAAAGGCAGCCTCAATCTATGAAACTATCATCTCCTGAGACACGTTATCCAGATGGAAACATATGTATCTCTTGTACGGATCCTCATCTGTAAGACCGGCTGGCTCCGCCTGAGAGTCTCTAATGTTTAGAATAAAATCCGAGGTATATCGCCTGTAGGTGAGAGCCCTCTTGCCCATAAATCCCTCAAGTCCTCCTTTAGAAATGAGGCAACAGACCGGCTGGCTCCGCCTGAGAGTCTCTAATGTTGTCTCATCTATGAAACTAGTTCCTTGCATCTTGCGAGAGAATAAGATATCCCACCTCTCCGCATAAGCCTCGGTGATCCAGGTCAAACCCATGAATTAAACTGGAGGTGGTGGTGGTTCATGCTAGGGAACCGGAGGTGGTGGTGGAGGTGGGGCAGAAGGACTCACCTTCTGAGAAACTCTTGGTCTCTTCTTCAGAGCCATGGCTATCAAAACAACAAATAATGTCATCCGCACAAGGATATAAGATATAGGACATGCAACTTTAAACTAGAAATTATCCCACAAAAATGTTCAACATATAACGATAATTATCCAAACACTATCATAGAGTTTAGAAATCACATTAACAATGATGTAGTTAGTATACTAAGATCAACAAAAGTAACTACAAAGATGCTAGAATGTATGTATGCCCTTATATGTAAACTTCAATGACAACCATTTCTAGATAGATCAATAACACACTTATGCCCTATTCTATGAAGCCGGATGAAATATGCCACATTTCCACAATTCATGAATATACTCAACGCAAGAATATAATCACTTAACTATATGCACGTTTATGAATATATTCACTCAACCCTTCCACAATTTGACATGTATCATTATGTTTAGAATAAATTATTTTATTGGTCCCCAACATATATCGCAATACCATCTTTTGGTCCCCGATTCCAATACCACTTATGTTCAGCAATCAAAAAATACAAAATGATTTGTTTGGTCCCCAAGACACTTTTTCCCCTATGAAAAATAATGAAAAATAAATTTTTTTCTTTGTCTTCTTCGACATCTCCAGATTTCCGTCTCCGGCTTCTTCATCTCTAGGTTTCCATCTCCGGCTTCTCGAATTGCAGACACCTAGGAATTCAAATTACCATTGGAAGGTTATTCTTGCGAGGTGGTAGATTCGAATTGCCGACGAGGGAGTGGTGTGAGGTCGGAAGCACGAAGCTGTTGCGCTCGAGATCCGAGAAGCCTAAGTTTCTTTGCTGCTGCTTTGATTCACCTCAGGCGAGCCTCGTCATTGTTGGTGTCTTCTCAATTAAAATCATAGATACCTAGGGTTTCAACTTCCAGGAAGTTGTGCAAGTTGGTCGGCAGTGGTGCAAGTTGGTCAGAAGAGGTGCTAGTTGTTCGATTCGAATGGCCGGCAATAGAGTGCTGCGATTTGGTCAGAATGGTCAGGGGTTAACGATGGTGAGGGTGAAGGTGGCGTGGGTGGGTACGAAGAGAGTGGAAAGGAAGGAGAATGGCGGTGAGGGACGGTGAGGGTGAGGACGACGGAGGTCGGCAGAGATGGAGGTGTGGCCGGCAACAGAGAAGCTGATTGGAGGAGAGCACTGATTTCTATTTTTTTAAATTATTTAATTAGTAAAATATAAAAAAATACACTTAACTATATTTGAAAACCATTTAGTCTTACCTGAAAACCACCTTTGGGGACCAAACAAATCCTTTTGTATATTTTGGTTGCTAAATATAAGCGGTATTGGCACTGGTGACCAAAATTTGGTACTACGATGTATGTTGGAGACCAAAAAATAATTTAGTCTTATGTTTAACCACTGTCGAAATTTCTAACAATTCAAATCTTAGGCTAAACAATTATAACACATTTTTAGTATTTTCGTACTCAAAACGAGTCACAACGAATATTGCATACAAAACCAAGCATACCACACAAACATACAATTCAAACATACTACACAAATATACAATTCCTCAATTTAGACATAAATGACAAATCAAGCACAAGAAAAGTGAGAAATCGTACTAATTAGAGTATAGGAAGATGAAAAGAGAAGGCCCACAACAATGTATATCTTTAATCAAACAGAATTTGAGAAATCCCAAATCTTAGGGTTTTTGGATTTTTTTTGAATTTGGTCGATTTGGTTGTTTGTGGATTAGGATATGACAGGGGATTGGTGGGAGAGTATTTTTCAGCCAAGGATTGGTGGTAATTAGTGCTCGGATGGTATTTGGAGGTGGAAGATGGAAGAGGACGATGATTTGGGGCAAAACAGGAATGAGGAGGAAGACGGGTTCGGCCCTCTTCAAAAGCTTCTAGACAGGCATTGCGAGTCACAAATCTATGGTCACTACACGCGACAAGGAATTAAAAGATTAAGAAATTCAAAACCAAAATGTCACGACTCGCGAAAATGGGTTCGCGACTTGCGAATTCTAGTTCACAAAAATTAGAAATACTTATAATTTTGTCACGATGTGCGACGAAAATGTCGTGACTCATGATGGCTGTACTAACGTGTGACAAAATTTTCACGAATTCTGTGGACTATTAGTTCCATTTTCACAACTTTTTTCTGAGCAGGCTGCGACTCACGAAATCTGGGTTTGCGATTCACAAAAAGTTTGAACTGAAAGTTCACGGGCTCTCAAAATTTTCTCTGATTCCTTCGTGACGTTCGACATAAGTGTCGCAACTCGCGACACACTATCCTGACTTTCGAATGGTTACTTCGTGACTTGAGAATTCTAGACATGTAATGATATGAATCTCCATGCAAAGACTCTGGATTGCGGAATTTTAGATCTTTGACTAAATGGGAGATTTTGCAAACCCTATAGCCGAACAAACTGATCAAAACTAGCCCTCGGGATCTTGAACAACTCGAACATTGTGACCCTAACTAGCCCACAGGATTAGTTCACAAATCGAAGGTATTGATACTTAATTAACCTACAGGATTAAGCAATAATGAAAACGCTCGCAAGCAATGAGTATAACTCAAAAATTCTGAATATTTGATTAATAAAATAGTGTGGAATGGTTTGGCCATACCCCTATATTTAAAGGGATATATCTCGCCCAAAACCCTAATTACAATTGGAAACTGAATTAACTTATGGCAGTTTTAAGAAGGTAAAACCATATCTAACTAGAACTCCTAATATAAATGGTAATCTACTCTAATTCTTCTCCAAGTAACCTTGAAGAATATTACCTTATCTAATCTTACCAAATCTAATTCTAATCAGAATAAAACTCAATATTTTCAAAACCCTAATGGATTGGGTAAAGAATACTGGACTGAATTTCAAAAATAGATCTTCAAAAGCCCACATGCCGAGCTATGGACCAAAATAAAATAATGTTACAATAATTTACAAAGATCACACTACCTCGTTAAAAACAAGGTGGGAAAAAAGAGTATAGTGTTCTTCATGATGTCTTTAGTTAATCAACAAGTTTGAATAATTAATCCAAGCTCTAGCCGATTTATTCTTGAGTTCTTCATCATGAAGTTTATCTATCAAATCATTCAATGTCGTATCTCTAAGCTTCATTCTTGACCTTGTCATTGGTCCAACCATGTCACTTAGAGGGTCCCAAACATAACGTTTGAATGTTTGATCAAGCAGTGGACCGTCCTCATTTATGTTGGTAGTCATCTTGGCATCTCCATCAACAAACACTGTATTAATAAATAATATATACTTCCTTTTATAAAATATTGTATTTTCATGAGTTACCAAAAACTGTATTTATTGAATAATCTATAAAAACATTTTATCAAAGGTTGTATTTTCATAAGGATAAAGTCTCTAGAAAATTGGTATAACAATAAATTTATGGACAAATTGTTTATTTTTAAATTAAAAATATGATTTTTAATTCAAATATTGTATTTCATAGGTTAATTCAAATACAGTTTTAAGTTGTGCTTTAATGTGAAATTGTAGGAGCCACAATATAAATAGTAAAATATTTACCTTTAAAGTTACTTTTTGAAAATTTAAAATTTAATTATTTAATTTAACAAATACAATGTATAAGTTAAAAATTATAGGAGACTATCCATAACTTAAGGAGGGGTAACCTGTCATAGGGCCCACTTTTTCGTAAGCTATGGAATGTTTGAAAAATTAAAACAAACTAATGTGATTTATTTTATAAAAAGTGGTATTTTTATAATTATTATACTTTTTCTAAGCACTCTTTACTTTGAAATTAAATAATATATATTTTGAATTAAAAATTCTATATTATATATAATATTTTATATTTTCACAAAATAAAGTCGTTAAAATAATCATATTTCAATTAGTTTAAAAATATAGGCTAATAAAAACATTTAGATTGGCCAGTTGCGGCGAGCGCTGACACTAAAAGCAATAACCCCAAAATAACAAATAATGACGTTGCTTCCCAACTTAGAAAAATCAAAGGACTTGGAGAGACCATAGAAAATTACCTTCCAAAGTGCAATGGAGCTTGAACCGAGATTTTATAGTAATTGAGCTCGAACTTGAGTTCAACTTATATTGTTCGTTAAACTTGTCAAACTTATCGACCAACATAATATATATTTTATACATAAATTTTGACTATAATATATTATAATATACATATATATATAATATTTAACCATGAGTTCAAGTTCGAACATGAGGCTGAGCCAAATTAATTTTATTTGAAATCGATCTCGAGTCAATATTTTATAGTCTCAATCGAACTCAAGTTGGCCTGAGCTCAAGAAATTTCAAGTTTCTTGACTCGTTTATCTTTAACGCCATTTTCTCTTTTAGTTTATACCTGACAGCTCAGTCTTCATTGTGGACTTATAATTTCTTTTTATTTTTCCAAACATTAAGACTGAATTAATTTAGGTAACTAAGGCTGCATTAATTTTTATAATTTTCACTTTTCAAGAGAATACATTGAAAACTTATACTTATTTAGGTATAACTATAGATTATATTTTCAATTAATTTTTGAAGTTGTCGTCAAATTTTGTGTGAGTGACGTGTGGCAACAATGACTTTATTCAATATATAATATAGAAATATACATTTATAGATAGATAAATTATAGATATCAAATTAACAATTAGGTCAAGGCATCCTTCAACTAACCATTAATCATTTGGTGGGTCTCGTATATGTGAATAGGCTCCTATTTAATTTCCCCTATAAATAAATCGAAAGGAATATTAATTCCCTATTTACTAATTATTTTTAAAAAGAAAGTGAACATGAAAGAAGCCTGTAAAAGGTTTTCCATGTCCAGGGGCATAGCACCATAATGGAAATGGAACACCCCTTTAAAGCACGCCCCACCAATTATTCACGGTGAAAAAATTGGTTTTACCGGTTTAGTTTAACTTGCAATTCTATATTTTAATATAGTCTAATTTAACCATGTATGTAAAGTAAATAATGCACGAGACACACAACTTGGTTACGCAGTTCGGTGAAATCCACCTACATCTGCAGGCCTGCCCCAGTTCACAATAAATCCACTAATCAGAAATATAGTACAAAGTACAACATACAACAATACTTATCTTCTAATTACAATGTGTGGATTTTGCAAGCTCCACTTGATACCGATCCATCTTGATCAGACTCCCTCTGACCTCGAAATGCGTCGACGGTGGATCTTCTCCTCCTGAGAAATTAAGGCATATGTTTTGAACTTTATCACACAGATCGTGTATGTTGGAACATGGTAATTCTGCTCTTTGCAAAACTTCTCGGCAGAAAGTAAAATTCTGAAGTGCAGATTTTTATCAATTAAATTCACACCAATTGCAGCCGTATAATGTCCTCTATTTATAGTACATATGCAGATCGGAATGTTCCATAATTATCTCCACAATATTCCTATTCCTTATCTGCTTCTGAAGCATAACCAAATCTCATAAATAAAGAGATTTTCCTTATCTCAAATATCTCATAATATTCCATGCATCCAATTCCATAATTATAGGGATTTTTCATAAAACCATGATTCTTCCATACGACTGGAATAAATATTGCTAAATCTCCAATTTCCATAAATCAAAATATGTCGCAATATTCTATTCGCCAAATCTGAATTTTCCAGTATGTTCCAACATGAAAATTCTGAAGTCGTATATAATTCCTTCTCCATTTCAAATTATTCTTTTAATCAAATCCATTGGAGATAGGAATTAGAATATATCGTCCATTTCCTTTTCCATAACCGAATATTTCAATTCCATAAATCTAATCCAATATCATAAATATAGGAATTGATATATTCTTCAATCAAAACATCATGAACGAAAATACTTCTTATCAGATTACAACTCCACCTTCCTTATATCACTAATATTCTTTCTTTGATATTTCACACAATCATTCCATATTTGCATAACTTCCACAAATTGCCAACTGGACAACTCGTAACATTTTCATTAGAAGTTAAGCTGAGTGGTATGAATTCAACGGAGCAGGAGGTGATTTAAAATGAATTAAACAGCTGAGAGAGGAAGGTTTTGGAATACGGAGCGATAGAGAGGGAAATGTGGAAGCATTGATTAGACATCAAATGCATGTATTTTTCGAAATATTTAATATCTCTTTTGTTATTTTTTTTGTTGGAAGATTGCTGGATTTATGTAGGTTCACATCATAAGGGATTTAGATAACCGTTTTCAATTTTTGTATCTAAATCCTTCATTTTGTAACCTACTTTGAATCTAATGAAATTGTATCCTTATGAGTGATGTGCTCATATCTTTTTAGCACATTTGAAACTCATATTTGTAATAGACTAAACTTTTGTGTAAGAATAATTGATGCTTTGTTCACTACCACATAAACACACCTTTAGCACCGATTTTTGAAAACTGGTGCCCAAAATAAATTACCACCAGTTTTTTTTTACCGGTGCCCAAAATAAAATCAGTGCCAAAAATTTCCAATTTTTTTCCAAATTTTAGCACCGATTTTAAAAAATCGGTGCCTATGTAAAAAAACCGGTGCTAAATTTTCAAAATTTAATCATCCGCCAAAAATTTCAAAATTGCCAAAATTTTGTGTCGGTTTTCAAAAACCAGTTTTTAAAATTCAATCATCCCACCAAAAGTTTCAAAACAATTACCAAAATTTAGCACCGTTTTTCAAAAATCAGTGCCCATGTAAAACAATCGGTGCTAAATTTTTTAAAATTCAACCATCCCGCCAAAAATTTAAAAGAAAATTCCAAAAATGTAAAAGTCAATCTTCCCGCCAAAAATTTCATGAGATGGGTGCAGCTGCGGGCAGTCGCTCTAAGCTGAATCATATTTTTGCTTAACTTTCAAAAATCATTTACTTCTTTTGGTTATTGTAACTAATGGTTAAGTTGATTTAAATTAATCAATTATAAACCTTTATTGACCTAATATATAAAAATTAGAATAAAAATGTTTGACGTTAACTAATTAACGTCCAACACTTAATTGATTTAATATGTATAAATATAAATAAAAAATCTTAACTTTAACTAATTAACGGCCCTTCCTTTCATCCATAAATGCCCAAATCGCAAAGTCGCAATAGTATATTATTCAATTGAATTTTGGCATCGCCAATTTCGTGATTCGACAATTCCAATTTCTTGGAGAAAGATAAGTGCAAAAGGTAAAAACTTTACTCGTAACTCCAAATTGAAATCCGCTCGAAGTGGTGCTTCCCTATACACCCCCATTTTATTTTCCAAATCTGTAACAGAATATTTATCATCGATCGGGCACAAGAATATATCCGTAATCCTTTCCGATTTCTTTTCCTTACTTCTAGGAATCAACTCTAACTTACTTTGGAACATCTACTAGCGCTTTCCCACAATTCACCAAAAAAATATTTTATTTAATATTTTTATATTTAGGTAAGAATAACAAAAATCATGTATTTGGAGCAATGGATAATTGGGAAACTCAACTTTGGGCCACAGTGTAATTTTTCAAAATTGTGTACAAGTAATCAATATTGACTTTCCCATTCACCCATACATGCCCAATTCGCAAAGTCGCGATCGTATATTATTCAATTGAATTTTGGCATCGCAAATTTTTTGATTCGACAATTCCAAATTTCTTGGAGGGACCTAAGTGCAAAAAGTAAAATTTTAATCGTAACTCATAAATGAAATCCGCTCGAACGTTGTGCTTCCCTATACATAATTTTGAGCCACAATGTAATTTTTCAAAATTGTGTTCAAGTAATCAATGTTGACTTTCGATTCTAATAGTAATTAAAACATTAAACAAATGAAATTTAATGAATGAGTTAGATTGAAGACTTAAGTTAATTTTCAGCCCAATATCAATTTAGCCAAAAAACTATACAAATCCTAATACTATAAATAAAATAGCCTTTTTTGGACACTCCACCCCTCGTCTAACACAATCGACCCCTGCTCCTCCCATTTGCTCCTCCGCGCTCAGCCCCTGCTCCACCCGTTTACTCAGCCGTGCTTAGCCCCTGCTCCGCCCCCTGAAACTTCTTTCTCAGCCCTTGGTCCGATCTCTGCTCCTCCTATTTCCTCAGCCGCGCCCAGCCCCTGCTCCGACCCCTGCTCCTCCCAGTTGCTTCTCCGCGCTCAGCCCCTGCTCCACCCCCTGAAACTTCTTGCTCATCCCTAGGTCAGCCCTTGCTCCGCCCCTCCACTTGCCTTGTAATTTTCCAAATTTATCTCTTCTAATGTTGAATTCGAATTAATTTTTTCTGCTCCAGCATAATGATGTTTAATTTAATTTTTCCCTTCTCTTGATTAATTTAAACCTTTCAATGTTGAACCCGAACTGATATAAATCTCCTTACGAAGACTATGGATTGCGAAATATTGGATCTTTCACTTAGATGGAAATCTTTCCCAACCACCTAAATGACACGAATTGCAGCGTCTAGCCCGCAGGGTACACTCAACTTGACTTCTAAGCATCTAGCCCGCAGGGTACACTTCAAAGGTTTCTCTATAAACGTCTAGCCCGCAGGGTACGAATATAAAGGATGTATTGAATACTTAAATAGCCCACATGTTTAAGCAACAATGAAGATAATGAGAATTTCTCAAAAGTCTGAATAATCTGTGTATATAATTGTGTTTAAAGTGTGTAAAATCTCGGCTGATCATCCCTTTAAATAGAGATGAATTTCAAGCTCTTCAAACCCTAATCACAAATAGAAACTGAATCAAATTTTATGTCAGATTTAAGAAGCTAAAACCATATCTAACTAAAATACCAAAAATAAATCCTAATGATATTCTACTTCTAATTCTAAAGCTGGTCGTGCACTGCTTGAATCAGTTTAGGAATCGTGCATATTCTAAAACCTGACATGGCCGCGCCTATTTACTGAAGCAATCTTCATGCTTAATTATCCTTCAATAACATGTCTCGGTAATACCATAATCTTCATGCAATAATCCATGCACTACACTTCGTAATCTCGAGCTGTCTCGGCTGCTTCCATAATAAAAAAGCAATCTTCTCGGCTGTCTTCACGTCAGAAGCAATCTTGAAAATTATTACTTTATCTAATCTTACCAAATCTAATTCTAATCAAAATAAAATTAAATATTCTAAACAACAATTAAAATATTACCAAAACTCTTCTAAGTCAACATGGCTGAGTTTTTGGCTTCATTAATAATAATAATAATAAACTAAAATGATCATTCTACCTCATTAAAAAACTCAATGGGAAAAAGAGTATAGTGTTAAACTCCTAAAAATACTAAACTAAGAAAAAATATAATAAATGACATTTTTTATATCTTTTCATTTAATATATTTTAATTTTAATACATTATTAATGATAATTTGTTTTTTTTAAATGAGTAATCTTGTATATATATCTGATACGGAGGAATCCTTCCAAGTGAAGACAAATAATGAATTCAGCAAGAAGGGGGTACCAATAGCTTGTGAACCTGCAAAGGAATCCCCGAGGGTGTCCCCGGGGAGCAGTTTTGACGCCCAAGACAGTTCATGACAAATATTTTAGGGTGTGTATCTTTTTGTTATAACTTATCCTTCTAGCGTTTCCTGTCTCTCTTTATAGTTTCTTGATCATTCAATCATGGCTTACGTCGTGTGTCCCCTTTCGGCTAAATCGTGGTTTAGTGGGGGTGCCACAGTGAGCGGCCTGTGATCTTTCTTCGGGGCCAACTGTTTGTAGGTGAGATAGGCTTGGTTCGCTCCTTGGTACCAGACAAACTGGTTGTAGTGAACTAGGTCTGTTGTTTAGTGTTTCACGGGCTAGGTATACACCATAATCCCCCCCCTAAGCCGTGAAGTTAAGAAATGCGCAGTGTTTAGAGTTCTTGATCAAGCCCAAGAAAGCGTATATGTTTGATTTAGAAAACTATAAGTATGTTTCATGGGATTGATCAAGACAAGTGGGGTTAGCACGAAGCTATGTATAACTTCGTGGGTAAGAAAAAGTAGACTATTATATATGTATACAACCCTTATTATTAGTTTTTTTTTGTAAACTGGTACTCCTCATTAGGGAATGGGATACATTATCCCAAATATCAAGGGTGAAATTGATATGCAAGTGTAACAGCATGTGGGGTAATCATTCATAGGCATGTTTAATGAGTGACGGCTCCTATTCTCGATCGACACAAGCAATCTTTTGCTACAAAAAGGTGCGCTCTGGGGCACAAATTCATATGTGCCACGTACGTGTGTAAAATATTTGGGGTATTCTAGGGGGACTTACCTTACTCAACCAGTATTGTTGAGGTATTAGCAGGTTCCCTATGGTGGTCATAGTTCGGAGGTGTTTCACAATTCACGATTTTAAATCTTTCAGATATTATTGGTGTACGTTCAGGGTCTTCGTTCTCCGGTGCCCGATCTAATGTACGTGACAGTGGGGTTGCGTGTGATAATGTTCCACCTGGGGAAAAAATATTCGTTGTGGTGTACGAGATAGCTAGGGAAGGGTTTAGCCAAAATATGGAGGATCGTGATAGTGTAATGAACAATGAATCGTTAGTATCCTTGAGGCGGCGTCACCCTCCTTTGAGTAATTTTGAAGTTCGATTGCCGGATTCTGGTGAGAAAGTATGGAATCCTCCCAGTGGATTTTTTAGCGTGTATGAACATTACATTTTATATGGTTTGACTTTGCCTGTCTTGGATTTTGTGATGCGTGTGTTAGAGTCTTGATGGGAATGAGTTTAAGTTTGGGGGTTTTATTAGGTTCTATTACCAGAGCAGCGCTGGTAAGGAGGGGGTTTTCACGTTCTATCCTATTGTTACTGGAATTCAACTTGAGAAAGGTTTCCTCAATAACGGTGGTCCTTAGAAAGATGGGTATTTCTATGTGTGGAAGGTAAGTATATGTATCCGTGGAATGTCACGGTTTCTTATAAATGACTGTCTCATGAGCCAAATTGTGAAGGATTTGGCTCCGCATGCCTTGAAAATAAACCATCCAAGGGGAAAGCAGGGTTAGTTGCCCTCTACCAGTGCTAATTTGAATATTGTGTTAGTGTATTAGGCTTTTGTTCTAGTATTCACTAATTATTAAATTGGGCATGAATGATTTTTTCACCTATTACCCCTCCTATATCTGAAGGTAGCGGGAAGGATACTAAGGTAGGGCAGATCGATGCTCCTGTGAGCAATAGGCCTAAGAAGAATGAGGGATTTAATGGGGGGGTCTACCGACGTCCCCGTTGTCCAGCAGGTTGCTAGAGAGTCTTCGGGTTCTAGTTCACTGAAGCATGCTATTGTCGATGTGAAGAGTTGGAAGGTCTGCGGGATTGGAAAATTGATCCCTCATACTGGGTTAATTCAAGCAGACTCGAAATAACCAAGGTATGATTATTTAGTTTTGCATGTGTCCACATATTTAGTAGGGGTATGATTATTAATAAATGGGTTATTTATTTTAGTTGAGCGGTGCTATGGAAACTATGGTTCAACATACCTCTAGTTATCCTGAGGTGTTGAAGGGTTTGAATGAAGAAGTGGTTAAGCCGTGGGCGGAGGTGAAGCGGTTCAAGGTAAAATGCAAAAAATTTGAGATTGAGATGGAAACTATGCAGGTTTTGGGTGTCGAGAAAGACAAAGTGAACATTGATCTAGTTGAGCAACTTGTCAAGTTTTGGAATGGGGGACCCGTGGATTGTAGGTACCCTCGAGCTATATTGAACAAGTTTTTGAAAACAAAGAGTTTCTACAAATTCTTCATCGATATGTATAGTAAGATCATTGACTTCGAGTGGTGACGTGCATGGTCAAGGAGATGTGCCCAAAATTCTACTTTGGTTATTGTGGGGTTAGAGGAAGCTAGTGCTTTAGCTGAACCTAAAGATGTTGCTAAGCAAGAATTGGATAAGCCCTATGGGCGGAAGGTTGCAGATGGTGGTCATTATTTTTGCCTCCTTGAGGAGTTGGAAAAGATTCCTAAGCTTCCCTTGCTCGGCGAGCTTTAGGGGAGCGAGTGAATAGTATGAGGATGAGAATGTTATGGAGGATGGCATTCTAGTTAACTCGGAGAGTGACACCACAATAGCCTGTCCAACCTTTGAAAATGTTTGATTATACCAGTTTTCCGAGTAGGCGTGATGTGGATATGGTTGATAATGTTTCCACTGATTTGGGTATTAGGGAAGATGAGGAAGGTTAGATAGGTTTAGATTGTAGCTTTAGTATTTCCGCCGGTTTAGGTGATGTTTTGTACCTTAATGGAAGGTTTTTGCAAGGATTGTTGCTTGTGCATTACATTTTATGTGGTTTTTCATTTCAGGATTTATTCTCGTGGAATAAGTGTTTTACCTTATTTGGGGATCCGGTTTTTTGGTGATATAAATCTCCTTGTGAAGAATCTGGATTGTGGAATTAAAATCTTTAACCGAATGAAGGGATCTGCAAACCCTCACTAGATCGCACGAATTGATCAACAACTAGCCATCGGGATTGATGCTCAACTCAAAAATTTGCTCGTTAACTAGCACATAGGATTAACTCACAAATAAAAGGTTCTTTGTTCACTAACTAGCCCACAGGATTAAATCACAAATGGTATGGATACTTAATTAACCCGCAGGATTAAGCAACAATGAAAAATAATGCTAGCAAGCAACAAACACGCAAATTTGAATTTCTTATTGATTTTTTTTTATTTCTAAGCCAACATGGCCAAGTTTTTTGCTTCATTAATAATAATAAAAATAAACTAAAATGATCACACTAACTCATTAAGAAACCCAGTGGAAAAAAGAGTATAGTGTTGACCTTCTAAAAATACTAAACCAGGAAAAATATAATAAATGGTATTTTTGACAACGTATCAATTGGTTTTATATTCCTTGGGGTTGGTGATGCTTAGAGACTACTAGCTTTTTCTTATTAGGGGTAGTGAAATAAGGCAGGCATTTTTTTATTTTGGGGTGGGATTATTGTGAAGTCTCAAAGGGACCTCACAATTTGTTGGCTACAGGTTGTGCAATTGTGTCGCTGGCTGGTGATTTTTCAGGCGTATGCAAACCTATGTAGAATTTCCCCCGTTAGGTATGGGTAGTGTTGGTTACTAATATAGTCTACATGTGTGTTATGCTTATATCGTTTCAGATAAACCATAAATTGAGATGAGGTGTTTAGTATAGGTGTATGTGGTAGGTTGGGTGGTCTGGACCTATGGGTCATAGTAGAGGTGTCAATTAGGTGGGATTGAGAAGAAATGGGATGAGAAATTAATAAATGAGTGGTTAATGGGATCGGGTATTAAATACCCATTAGCTTTTGAAATGGGACGGGATGGGAAAT
>JAULKK010283045.1:0-24369 GCA_032355705.1 Rubia peregrina
AGTATGAAGGCAAAACATAGTCCTTATCTATGACAGGATCGCAGAATCACAGGATGACAAGCTGAGTTTGGAGATGACGGCATTGTTACGATGCTGTTTAGATATGAACTACTAATCAACTGGTCTTAGCTGTGCTTCATTTGTTTTTCTGAAACAACAAATACATTGAAAACACGTTTGACGTTAGAAAAACACCTTTGAAGATCGAACTCAATGGTTATCTTCATCCTGGGATTCCTTTCTTCTTCCTGTGATTTGAGGATTGTTACAGTGGTCGTTGATGTTTCATGTTTGGTCCCGCATGCCCTCCACCTAGTGGTGGAACCAGAATGTAATACAAGGGGGAGTTGAAAATGAGAGGCAATTTTTTTGGACAACGGAGTATGGCGGCGAGCCGGTGGTGGACGGACGGCAGAATTGGGACTAGGAGGGGCAATTTTCAAGGAAAAAAATGCTGGGTCTATCGGGTTAAGCCCATTTATCAAGTTTCACTTTTTTCCCCTTGACGAAAACAAAACGACGTCGTTTCGCTCATAGTAAAACGATGTCGTTTTGTTTGAAACATTTTTCCCTTGATGAAAACAAAACGACGTCGTTTCACTTATAGTAAAATGACGTCGTTTTGTTTGAATCCATTTTTCCCTTGACGAAAACAAAACGTTGTTTTGTTTAATGAAGATACAAAAAAGGGAAATATACAAATATAACCCTTTATAATGGAGAAAGTGCAGATATAACCCTCAGTTAATTTTTAGTGCAAATATAATCATGACTATTGAATGAAAGTGCAAATATAACTCTGTGATGTTATTTCCGACGTTGTCTCACCTTTTCCACCAGTTGAGCGACCTGTAAAGACCATATTACCCTCTGACCTATTTGCTGAAATGTGTTTTGTCCCTTTTGCCCTTCGCCACTCCTCAGCTCCGCCTTCTCCCTCACAAGCGCTCGTCCCCGCCGCCTCATCCCTCTGTTTTTGCTCCGCCACGCTCAACCATCCATTTCTTCCGTCCGCTTGCCTTCCCCCCTCCGTTGCTAGGTTTCCGTTCTGCCCCGCTCGCCTTCCCCCCTACATCTGCTCCTTACCGGCTCATCCCCCCACCCCCGTCGGCCGTCGCTAGGTTTCCGTTCCATCACTGCTCGCTTTCCCTCAAATCTGCTCCTCGCTACCTCCCCTAATCCGATGCCACCCCGCCACCCCGTGAATATGCTCCTCTCCGAAAACCCTAATCTGAAGCCACCGCAAGCCGCCCCACACCATCGCATGGTGGGGAGGATGCCGACGAAGGTGAAGGCGAGTACGGGAACGGGACGACGCTGGTGGCGCTGAGCAACGACGTGGCGCTGGGAGAAGAAGAAGACCACCCTATTATTATTATTTTTTCTTTTCTTTTTAAGGCCAGAGGTAAATTGGACTTTCCACCGGAATCCGGCGTCCAATTGCATGAAAAAGCTATATTTGCACTTTATTTCATTATGTAGGGTTATATTTGCACTTTATAAAATTGCAGGGTTATATATACATTTTCGTCAATCATGTAGGGTTATAAGCATTTGACTCAACAAAAAATAAATAAACGAAAAATGGTCGTCGTCTTCCTCAAAGCTTGCTGGAAAGGGAGCTGAAACCTAGATTTATGGGGCAGAATCCATGGATTCCGGTGACTCGTAGACCTAAATTTCAGACTGCCGGATCGTATGGGTTGCGCCAACACTCCTTGCCTCCGGTTCCGCCCTTGCCTCTACCAATTTATTTATGAAGTTTGTTTGTATATGGACGTGAATCACGTGCACACTCGTTCGTTTTTTCACTCCGAGTCAAGACTGTAGTACGATCTACGTAGAAATTAATTTGATGCACTGATACAAAGATCATTTTCGGCAATTAAAAATGACTGGCTATATCGCCTGACTTAGCAGGTGAGCTAAGCGAGTCAAGTGGAGATGAATTAGATCTCAAGTAGCTGACAGTTAAATTTCTCCACTATCGGAAAAGTTTTGTTAGGTCAAGTTTTTTGTGTTAAATTTGATCAATCTATAATGCCTGGTTTGAAGTGGTACGTTATCTCAAGTCGTGAGAAAATCAGTCGAATGGATTCAGATCGAATTTGTCGGAATATTTACACTACTAGTAGTGGACCACCTACAACCGTAATACTCTATTCGTGTATAAATTTTTTCACGATTTTCAAGAAACATGTTTGATCGTTAATATGTTTAACTACGTGTAATAACAAAAAATAAAAATTCAATGTTCAAAAACTACTTACTACAACGAATCCAACATGTGATCAAAGTTTGGTAATGTTGACTGTCAAATAATAAGTGTACAATTTATGTTGGAACATAGTGAGTATGTATCTTTCGCTCCACCACATAGAATTTGGTTTAAAATATTTTATTCTTTGTTTCTTGGTGTGTAAATGAGCTCACAATACATCTTGGTGTAATAGATCACTTAAATATAGGTCTTTTGTCCAATCTGGTTATGAGTATTATAATACTCCTTCCGTCCCATAATTTAACTTCTACTTTTGACTCAATCTTTTTTCCAACCTGATGTACTGTAGCAACATCTTTTGATGTCAAAATCAGATTTTGTAACATCTTGCAGTTGTGATCCCATGAATAGTTTTAAAAATATAATAATAACAGTAAATTGAAGTTTAATACTCCCTCCGTCCCAATCAAGATTGCACTCTTACTTTTTGAACACTGTTCAAGACACATATTTGACCGTTAATATGTTTACCTACGTATAATAACGGCAAATAAAAATATGATATTTAAAAACTACTTATTACGATAAATTGAACAATTAATATCATATGTGATAATATTGTTGTTCATATATCTTTACAAATATGCCATCAAATTTTGATAGAAAATAATGTTCAAAAAACAAAAGTGCAAGTTCAGTTAGGATGGAGGGAGTAGCATAAATTTAAGAGTCAAGTGATAAAATTACCCTAACTTTAGGTTAAAATGTCAATATAACTCTGTAAACTGGAAAAAAAAGTCAAAATAACCCTAATTTTATGATAAAATATGCAATTACAACATTTAGTCACTATTCCAGAGTTGATTAATCAATTTCGGTGTTGACCAGACCCCGCGTAAGTGGACTACATTATGTAGTCATTCAATCTAACTTGGGATATATACCAATATAACTCTTCCTACTTGAGTAAATACCAATATAACTCTCATATAATTTTTAGTGCAAAAATAACCCTAACTAGTTGACATAAGTGTCAATATAACCCTAAGACACTATTTACGGTACTGACCGACGTTGATCGTAGATAAAATAACTAAAATGCCCTTTAACCTAAAATCTATTAGTGTTGGGACAATTTTGCCCTCATCTGCCACGACCTCCACCGCCACCAACTGGCGCCTCCATCCTCCAGCCACCCCCAACCCGCCACCACTACCACTCTTCCAACCCCACCACCATCACCCTCGCCACCACCGTGAAACCTGAGCCTACCTGTCACCACCAGCCCAGCCGCTCGATGCCCAGCCCCCGCCACAAATGGCCTAGCACCACCACCCCCACAACTCGATGCCCAACCCCCTTCACTGAAACTCTAGCTCCACGATGAAATCGAGATCAAGCTCCATTGAAACCCTATTTTTCCGACTCCGAGGTTGAGCTACACGATGAAATCCAGAAGCTCAAGATCCCCAGAGCATCCACTTCGA
Source organism: Rubia peregrina (assembly GCA_032355705.1). NCBI lineage: Eukaryota > Viridiplantae > Streptophyta > Magnoliopsida > Gentianales > Rubiaceae > Rubia > Rubia peregrina. The sequence continues at coordinate 3,709 of JAULKK010283045.1, forward strand.
TGATAAAGCCATCAAGGCCGCCAACACTTTCAAGTCCCTGTGACGCACATCAGAGAACCTTCAAATCTCTGCGACGCACATCGGAGAACCTTCCAATCCCTGTGAGGCACATCGTAGAAGGAGAGTGGCAAGGAAGGAGAAGGAGAGAGAGATGGAGAGCGGAGAAGGAACAGTGGCGGAGAAAGGAGAAAAGGGGCGGAGAAGATGAACGAAGAACGGAGAAAAAAGAATGGATTGGAGGGTACAAATGCAATTTTCATATTATTTTTTAAAAAAAAGCAGAGGGGTAAAATAATATTTTTTTTACCAAATTTCACCCTAAATTTGCCAGAAAATGTATGTTTGCACTTACACCAACTATCTAGGTTTATATTTATACTTTTAATTATCAAAAAGTTATATTGTCACTTACGTGAACAGTCGGGGTTATAAAAGCACTTAGATGGAGGGAGTATCAAAGTTTGAATTCCCCTGCATCCCTTAGCAGGCGGTTTTGTAGAGAACAAAAAAAACAAATACAGAACGAGTACTCCTTTCTTGTGAATGCAGGTAGTACAGTTTTTGTGTGTATCACATGCGGGCAGCAAAAGCCAGTTAGCAGTGCAACAATAAAGCTGCAACTGCATGGGCACATTCATTGTGTACGGTGACCGTTCAGAATGCTTAGAGGTGGAGCGCGTACGTGTAACACCTCTTCAATTCACACGCATCACACCTCAAATACACTGGATTTTAAAAAATTTAATAGATGTGTGTTCAAAGTGTTAATATTTCATCCCTTTGATTATACTTAACGCATTTAAAAAGAACGGGTTGGGTTCAACCGCTCCATTCGCGGGTCAAAATCACTGGTAAACATGCTGATTTATAGACCAACACATGTGATTCAACCCATTTATTAACTAATATGAATTTATATACCAACACATATGGATAAATTGTTGATTTCAACTCATCTATTGAACCGTATAAATTTATATACCAACGACTGTGTGGGCAAATTCACGAATTTTAATCCATATGATTATGTAAATTCGAGACTAACCCGCAAAATTAATCCACCCAATCATATTTTTAAATTATCTATTTAATCCGTTATTCATCTCACCAATTACCCATTTTACCTACTACATTCACATATTTTTAAAAATATAGAATCCACTTAATTCACGGACAACGGTTTATTTTACCACCTCGAGATGAAAATAAATGCAGAGACCATATTTGACGGGAAGCAAACAAAAAGGATCAAAGGACCAGCCATGTTCAATTGTTTTAGTTGAATGAATTGATGGGAGGGAGCCAAATTCTCCTTTTGTCACTAATAGATTTATTAGATTTAGGTGGAAAAAATAAATTGATAAAATTAAATATAGACAGTAAAATATATAATTAATTAATTATAATAAAAATAAAAAGTATCTCAGTTAAAAAATCCTTTCATTAAGAAAAGTGTGTTACTAATTGAGAAACGGAACAGTAGTACTCCCTCTTTCCCAGTCCAAATTACCCACCTACTTTATGACACTATTCTCTATAAAAATTTGACCGCATGTTTGAATAGATGTATGAGAAATAATATTATCGTATTTGATGTTGTTTATGATTCATAACAAGTAGTTTCTAGAAAGTAACTTTTTATTCGTCGTTATTATACATCGTTAAACATATTAACGATCAAATATCTTTCTCAAACTATGTGTAATAATTAAGCTGTAATTTGGGATGAGACGGAGGGAGTAGAGTATATGCTTTGTTTGGTTGTTGGGCCAAATGGACGGAGATGATGAGTCACTGACTCCTGTACGAGGGAAGAGGCAGCCGTATCTTGGATTGGGTTGTTTTACCTAATAAGTCGACGGGGCAATTGGGAATTTGCCCATCACATCACGCCACTTCAAGATTTTCACGCCTCTACCCTCTTAAAACACGAAAAATATAATGTTAAATCTTCCAATAATTTTTATAAGGTTAGATTACTCCGTCTGCCTCATTTTAAATCGTGTATTTTAACTTTTAGTAATCGAGTTAAAAAATATTTGATCCTTAACAATTTTAGTAAACTAGTGGAGTACCATAGCTCGTTGAGCGATATCATTAATTAATATATTGAGATCAAGTTTTATTTAAAATTTAGTTATATAAGGAAAATTATATGAATTATGAAGTGAAATAATTAATTTAGTTAGAAAGCGTTAAATATTGAATACAATAAAAATTGATTATTTTTATAATATTTCATTCAAATTATTTAGAAATTAATTATTTATATGTTGAGATTCATTTTAAAAGGTTATCATAATTATGTATGTCATTGCAATAAATAAAAGTAAAGATCAAATTACCTTATTAGTCTCACTAATTATTAAATGTCCTCATTTAACAATTAGTTGGTGTAAAACAAGACTTTGTCATATATATATATATAATGTATACATATTTGTATCAAAATTAGTCTATCATTGCATAAAAAGATCTGAATATTTTGTTATTTCAGATTAATGGTTTCTTTGGATTTAGTAAAAATATTTGATCGTTAACAATTTTATTTAAAAAATTAAAATTGTAAAAATTGATATTTTAAAAATATAAGTAACTTTATAATTAATCTAACAAAGTGTTACACAATAGCTTTTTTACTTGCACACAGCCACACTACTTCAATTTTATGGTTGAAGTAATGAAATTTAAGTTTAAAAAAATAAAATGATAAGCTAATGGAGAGAAATTAATTAATTAAGCAGTGATTAAGACAGAAAAATGTGGTGCAGCCATACTGTCCAAAACCGTCCATGTGGCAAGAAATTTCCAGGAAGCTTGCATGGGTATGGGACTCTATTGAAAAGGTTAAAACATCCCAAAGATATGATCGATCTTTTCTGCGTACCCATAATTGCCAATATATTCTGATATCTGACGTTTACCCGCCAGATAGCAAAACCCAGTGGAGCGATGGATCCCCACACAATAAGCCCCTAAAATAGCAGTACTGGGCTTTCTGCATGTGCTTAAACCTCTGCAAAAGCAGCCATAACCACACACGTACGCATGTGTCCCCATCCAAACAGCCCTTGTTTGGCGGAAGAAGACAACGTTAATTATGTAGGTGTGCCGGACTCGGAACGTGGGTGTAGCGTCTGTGCCATCTGCGACTACTCGTATATACGTCCGTCCGTGAACACTACCATCTTTGAACCACGGGAATGGTATAGTACTCCCTTTGTTCCGGTAAATGTCCCCAATTACCTTTTTGCACAGGACGAGGAAAATAGGAGATTGAAGTAAGCATGTCAAATTTCAACCCAGATAAGAAGATAGTTAAGATAAGAGCTTTTGGTTGGGACGTGCGAAAATGAAAAGGTAGGAATGTTTGGATGGGAAGGCGGGTGTATCTTTTATGTGGAATTGATCAAGTGTTGGTGTAAAGAGTGAGTGAAAGAAATTATTGGTCATTAAACGAGTCGGGTTTAACTGTCAATAAACGGGTCGGATTGAATCTTACCCAAAACTATTAGTTAATAAACGAGTCGGTTAGGGTGGAAGGAAGAAATTTGAAGTCCTCCTTGCGGGTTCAAATTTAAAAGGAAAAAGAGGAAGTGTTAGATTTGGGGAAGAGGGGAAAAGAAGGGAGAACAAAAGAAAAAAAAGGGAAGAAGAAATAAAGGAATGATGGAAGAACAAAAGAAAAAAGGGAAGAAGAAATAAAGGAAAGATGGAAGGAAAAGAAAACGACGATTGTTGGAAAAGAATGACATAATAAAGGTGAAAATGCATATATAACCCTACATGATTCACATAAGTGCAAATATAACCCTGTGATAATTTAAAGTGCAAATATAACCATAGATAACTAGTGTATATGCAAATATAACTTTTTCTAACATTTTGAGGCCAGATTATGTAAATAATAATAATAATTTACCCCTCTGTAAAAAAATACAAATAAGTAATGAAATTACCTTCATACCCTTGAGGCCTTCATCTTCATTATTCTCTTCTTCCACCCGCAACTTATTTCATTATCTCTTCCCATTTGGTGGCGAGGCGTGTCCCAAATTCGGGCCTTGACTTCTTTGACGTCGATTTTGAGGGTATGGGTCTGGAACTCCACCCCAATGGTGGCCTTGGAATGTGTGTTGAACTCATTTCTTACATACCGAGACAAAAAATTGGATTTCCCCACCATCGAATCCCCTTTGATCACTATCTTGAACAGGTACTTCTCTCCCTCCTCGTCCGGTCAACCCATGACCAGTGATTTGTAGATTTGAATTCAAGTTGGGAAGCGGTGGAGTGGTGATGGGGAGGTGGCAATGGGGAGACTAATGGAAGAAGAGAATAATGAAGAGGCAATGGGGGAGACGCTCGTTTAGTGGCGAGGCGGCGGTGGTGGTGTTAGCCGTGTGGAGCTTGGAGGGGTGGTGGTGGTGCGGCATTGGTGGTGGAGTAGTGGCGGTGGTCGTAAGTTGTGGTTGCGGGGGATGGTGGTATTGGTGGTGCTAGAAAGGTTGGGGTGATGACAGGAGGTGGTGGAATGGTTGCTGGCGGTGTGAGGTGGGGGGTTTGGTCACGGGGGGTGGTGGTTGAGGTGGCCGGGGATAGCGGGCTGGAGGGGGTGGGGTGGAAGGTGGAGGTGAGACTGGCTAGACAATGGTGTGAGTGGTGGTGGGCGGTTTGGAAGTTGATGGACTGGAAGGGGGTGGTGGACCAGTGGCGCCGAAGCAGCGAAGAGGTGGTCTAGTGGTGGGCGGAGGGACTTTTTGCCGTCTAAGTTTTTTCTTTAGGCTGTTAGGGAATTTTGGTAATTTTAAGTCGATAAATGACCGGAAATGACCAATCAATGTCGTAATATAGTCTTTATGGTTATATTTGCATTTGTGTAAAGTAATTAGGGTTATTTTTGAACTAAAATTTATCTTAGAGTTATATGTGCACTTGCTGAAGTTATATAGGGTTATATTTGTATATCTCCCAATATTTTTAGGATTTCTTACTGTATTGCACTCCAAATTAAATGCTAGCTTCAATTTTGGAAGTGTCTTCGGTAATACACTTTCAAAGCCGACGACTTTTTCGGAAATGCATCAAAAGTGCCTTAAATGATTTTTTGTGCATTTTTTGTGGGGTTTCTTAGTCGACGATTCAATCATCGTTGTCTACTTTAGTGCACTCCACACACATGTTTCAACATAGGAAGCGCCCTCAGAAGTGCACTTTAGACACTTATTTTTCCGTGAACCATCATTGTCTACTTTAATGCATTCCAGACATATGTTCCAACGTATGAAGTGCCCTAAGAAGTGCACTTCAAATTCTTGTTTTTCCTTCGGAAGTGCTCTATGAAGTTTCTTAAAATAGTTGTTTTTAATGCATATTTTCTTAAAAGGCGGTTCAACCATCTTTGTCTAGTTTAGTGCACTCTATACACATGTTCCAACTTAGAAAGTGCATTCGAAAATGCACACAAATAAACAACAGAACCATTGTACGACACTTTCAACGGCAATTCAACTCCAACCGCCATTGGTTATACTACGTTATGTGACGATTGTCCACCAACCAGTGTGCAATGAATTTTCGAAACCGTCTATAATCAATCCGGGCTTACGAAACACTTGTTCCGATTTCGAAACACGGTATAGACGTTAGTTCCGAAAAAAATCATAATTATCGTATAACGAGTTGTTAATGATGATTTCTGCACTGATGTAGTTTTGGACCATGAAAAAATAAATTAAGGAAAATGAAACTCTCATTTGAAAGAAAGAAAAAAAAACGTAAGACCATAAATATAAGTAGAAGAAAAGAGAGGATTGAATGATAGTCTAGCGGTTGAAGTCTAGTACTACTACCATGAGGTCATGGGTTCAATCATCACCAAGGGCAAGGGGAGGGGTGGGATTTTATTGGGGGCTCATTTGAGTTATTACCCAATTTTTTTTTAAAAAAAGAATACGTATAGGATTTGTCTCAATAAATTAGTATTGGATCATTGTCTTCTTGTGATCATTCGGTGTCGTTGTTCATGTTAATGTATTCTGCTCAATCAGTTTGTACAAATCGTGTTTTGTAGTTTCTGTAATAGGATTTCTATTTGTTTAAATGTATTCATTTGTGTTTTTCAAGTATTTATAGTTTGAACATATATATCGTGCACCAAATCAAGTGTTATTATAAGATTAAGGTTTGGTGAAGTGATATTGATGTGTAATACACTCATTTTTGTCATGTGATTATAATTTTTATGGAAAATAAGTTAATATACAGAGAGCGATATTACACTTTTTATTGAATTTTTAATTTATAAATAGTACAAACAATGTACTGCCTCGAGTACTCCCCTGTCCCACGTCAAATTGCAAGAAATCTTTGTTACGGTTATCAAAAAATATGTTTGACTGTTAATATGTGTAACTAAGTGTAATAACGGTAAATAAAAATTTAATATTGAAAAATTACTTGCTATGACGAATCCAACCATATAACATACGATAATATTATTTTTTATACATCTATTCAAACATGAGTCAAAGTTGGACAATGAATAACGACATAAAGTGAACCGTGCAGTATGCGTACTTAGCTTAGTGGTGGGACTTGAGTGGTGAATCTGAAAGTGAAAGGATCTTCAATTTTCTCACCTACTACTTCATCTTCATCTTTATCTTTCTCCTACCAAACCCACAAAAGTAGCTATTTTTTCATCAACCAAATCACTCCAAAAAAGCGTACATTTCACAACATTTAAAAGGATGCTATTGCATATGGTGGTTGAAATTGTCGTCACGTGAATTTCATATTCCAACATCGAGTTAAACAAGCAGTTCATAACAAAAGTTTTGAAAGTGAAGGTGGTAAAACCGAATTATAGATACATGCTAAAATTAATGTCATGTGAGTAGAGAAATGTGGAAAGTGTCGATCCAATTAAATCGAAATCCGACCTTTGTGGATAAAATATACTATTAAAAATTGAGTTGGATTAAGTTTAAAGGGGTGGATTTGATTTTGACCCAAACTTATTTGTTTGTCTATTTTACAATTTTTTAAAAAAATCAATCATTCTAAGATATTGGGAAAAATATCCAATGGGAATTACGATGAGTGAAATTAACATCCAATCTAACTAGCATCTAGCAATAACTAATATATTGCAAGAATATGTAAATTACATGTCAATCAGACTGATCGGCTGTACTATTACAGATCAGAGATCTAATAAAAAACTATAACATCGCCCTTGAGATATTAACTTGCTTCCTGTGAAAAACTTGACTACTTAGCAAAGAGGAACGTATCATGCATTAATATCACTGCATCAAACAAAGATCTTTAACACCACTTGATCCAACCACAATCTACGTTGTCCAAACTGTAAATCCTTGAAAAACACAGATTTGACAAACCCAAATTTATGAAAACCAAAAAATAAAACTACAAACGAAATTGCGAACACAAGATCTATGCAAGCAGATCGAGAACAATACATCAACATGAACAATTAAACCGAATTAGCATCATGAATACAACGATCTAATCGATCAAGTCAAAAAATAAAAGTAATCTGTGGAGACAAATCTCACACTTATTCAATAACAAAAACATGAATTAAAATAAACTGTTATAAAATGCCATCTAATCCAAACTACACTGCAATAGAATTTGATAAGTCTTGTTTAATCTCGACAATCCATCTCAATTTAAAATGAGGATCGAGTTAAGCCGACTGACCAAAAATCAAAATATCGAATCGGGCAAACAAGGTAAAACAATTAATGTCAATAAAACCCAGTCCAAAATAAAATTCAACATGTCATATCCAATCTCAGTCCAACTTAATCCGATTCAAAATTCCAGCTCAGCTCAATCCGATCTGACCAAATCAACAGATCTCTCATCACATCTAATAGGTTCCAATAGTATAAATAAGGGTAAAATATAAATATAATCCTATTATTTTTTTAAAGTTTCAATGTAACTCTGTATAATTTGAAAGTGCAATTATAACACTAACTTTTGCATCAAATGTGCTGATATAACCTTTTGACACTATTCCGGCATTGACTGAATATTTTCCGACATTGACCAAATTTAAAAAGACTAAAATACCCTTGATGTTAAACCTAAAAATTTAATGACAAAAACACCCCCTAAATCTTTCTTCTTCAGCATCTCCAACAACCAGAGCCGCCGCTGCACAGTCACGCCTGCCTCTTCCTCGCCATCGGAATATGGTGTTTCACAACTACACCTTTGAATCCCACGCCATCACAGCTTTTCCGCTCGGCCATCACATCTCCGCTGCCCACCAACGGCACCAGCCCTAAACCCTAGCACCACCACCACTATCTCCCTTCCTCATCACCCAACCCTATCTCCCACCACCGTCTCTCCCTCCTTCTCCAAACCTGCCAAACACCATCTCCCCCTCCTCACCCAGCCCAACCTGCCGCTAAATCCCGCTCCTCTACCACTAGGGATGATTATGGGTCTAGAACTCAACCCAGACCCACAGGGTCTAGACCCGTTGGGTCTGGTATGGGTCCAAAAATTTAGACTCATCAGGTCTGGGTTCGGGTATGGGTCTAGATTTTTAGATACAGGTCCGGGTCTAAAATACTAAGGCCCAGACCCGACCCAGACCCAACCCCGTAGATCCATATAAACCTAACTATATATAATTTAACCCAAATTTCTAAATTACTTTCATATTCTCTTTGTATTTTTTTTTCAAATTCAACAAATAACATGTATTGTATATTTTGTTATGTTGAACAAAATAATTTTAATACATATTGAACTTCAATTATTTTCACTTAAGATAATATATATTTGAGCAAATTGCAGATATAACCCTACATAATGAGATAAAGTGCAAATATAACCATGTCCGGTAACTTTTAGCCGGACCACCACGGGTCGTCGGAAAATTGTGTTTTTCCTGCGACGGTCCGGCGGAATTCTCATTAGAAGGTTATATTTGCACTTTCTTCAATTAGTTAGGGTTATATTTGCACTAAAAATTATCTAAGGGTTATATTTGCACTTTCTCACATTACATAGGGTTATATTTGTATATTACCCTTATATTTATTATAACCTGAAATTAGGTCAAAAGTTTAAATATGACCCTGCAACCTCAAAAAGTGTCACTATAACCCTGAGATTTTAATGTATGTGTCAATATAACCTTAACTTTCCTTAACTTTGTGCCGATATAACCAAACTACCCTATTCCGGCATTGACCAAAAAAATTCAGACAAAACCATAAGATGAAATGACAAAAATACCCTTGTAACCACCCTAAATTTCTTTTCTAAAAGCCTAATGCTGCCTTTAGGTAGTTGCTGCCAAACTCCACCATCGCTGCCACCGAGCTCCGCCGCCGCCGAGCTCCGCTCAGCTATGAAAAACCATCTCAATCAATATTATCCAAACAATTAAAATCCAACATCCAAACATGACCATATGGAAAAAATCAACACCACCAAACTTCTTCATTCATGCTTCCAGAAAAGAAAAAAAAGCACGGTCAAGAAAAACCCAGCCATTCCAAACAAGAAAAACCAACTTCAAAATCACACCCATTGAATCTTTAAATCACACCCTACTTCACATCCACTAATTAATTCTACCAAAAAGTTCCCCAGGATGCTTGTAATGTTACTCCGTAATTCATTCAAAGTGGTCAAAATCAACAACAGGAAAAAGTACCTTTGACGCCTAGGACTTTCTTTGGCCAGACAGGCACAAATTAAACAAGTGACTTTAATCCAAAAGAATAGACTAAAACTGGGAGCGGCGGAGCGGTGGGTGTCGCCACCGGCACCCTCACCGTCTAGTGTCTGCCGGCAACGGAAGTGGACGAGTGGACATGTTTTCATGGTCTGGAAGCTTCAATTTCTCGAACTGATGTGGCACATATATAGATGGTATTGGAGGTTTCGTTGGAGAAGAAGGGAAGCAGGAGTGTGGTGGTGGAGAAGGAGGGGTTGAGGCTGGTAGTGGTGGCGAGAAGAATGGGTGAAAGGTGAGAGAAGGCGAGAAGAATGGGGTAAAGGTGAGAGAAGGCGAGAAGAAGGGGTAGGGACGAAAGCAGAGGAGAATATGAAGAAAGCAGAGGAAGAAACCAAAGGGGTTTATCAATTTTCTTGGTTTTTTCTTTTTTTAAAATGTAAGGGCAAACTGGTAACTTCACTTTATTCCGGCAGTAAAATGGTTGACCAAACGGTCAACATGGTCAAGGGTTATATTGACACTTTCTGATATTGCAGGGTCATATTTGCACTTTTAGCCTAATTTCAGAGTCATTTTAGCACTCTCTTTTGAAAAATTGTACCCTTGATTGAGAGTGGCTTTGGCTCTATTGTTCATCAAGAATTTAAAAGTTTTGCACTGTTATTTAACTAATATGGTGTTAAATGTATGTAAATAGATAATTTGTTATATCTTACTTATCTATTTAAACAAATTTGTTGAAAGGTGGCTAGGGATCATTCTTTTTAGTTTTAATGCTAGGGTTATTTTAATCTTTTTAGGTTTAGTCAACATCAAAAAAATGCATAGTCAATGCCTAAATAGTGAAAAAAAGTTATATCAGCACATTTCCTAAAAATCTTTGAGTTAGAATCGCACTTTCAAATTTTACAGGATTAGATTGACATTTTTAGAAAATAATAGGGTTAGTTTTGTATTTTGCCCTTTTTTTATTAATCATTTGAATATGGATATACTCTCTCCGGTTATTTAACATTGACACATTTACTTTTGGCACAAGGATTTAGGAAGGTAGAATTAGTGGTTGAGAATTCATTGAAATGGTAAAAAGTAAAATGACTGGATGAAAACAATCTAGAATTAGCCAAAAAAAGGAAATGTGCCAATATTAAAAAATCATCCCAAAAAGGAAAGTGTGTCCCAATGTTAGAGAACTGGAGGGAGTAAAAGAGATTTCAAATTAAATGGTGATGTGATTGATTCCTTTAGCAATTATGATCAAGAACGAGTAGTTGTTGGTTCTCCACTTCTGATGTCTTGCAATCAAAGTTACAGATTGATTATGGAGAAAGAGTTTTGATGTATAAGTTAGCTATTTTATTCAGAGTTTGTGGTATATATGGTCCAGATATCAAGTTCAATCCACGCATAAACTAGTCTAGTGAAGTTGGTGAAGTGTTCTTACTGCGAAGAGCGAACACATACTGAGAAGGATGCGACACGCAGACAATGCTACTTAGGTAGAGGAATATTTGACCACCACCATGAATATTACGCATGTCGTTTCCACTCTGGAAATGATCAATAGAACGTGAAATGATCTATATATGCAGGTAAAAGTCGTGTAGCCACCACGATGTTCATGACCATCACGATCTTTGCATCAAATGATACCCCAATAATGTAGGCTCAACATGCTTATAAATAGACGATGGTTTGAGATATTGAGGTAACTAACAATTGGCAATCATATAGATTATAATCAGTAATAGAGTTAGTTATTTAGGTATCAGAGCCTTTACCTCGGATGCAATCCAGGACTTTGGTTGCAGGAAGCAAATGCTACTACACCTGCTTCTCGCGAGCCTGGATAGTCACTATTATTTTGAAGGAACAATCACATTCTGTGGAGATTCCTTTTAGATCGGAATAAACCTCAAGGTCAGCCAACATATTCAACTCATTGGGTACCTGCGGGAAGCTCCTTGGGGAAGTACCCGGGGAGAAACTAAGATGCCCAAGTTAGACTTAAAGGGAATATAGCGACTGTTTTTTGTTTAGTAACTTGCCCCTGAATCTATGCTTCTTTTCTTCTCATATAGGTCTCTGGATCGTGCCATCGTGGCTCGTGCTATTTTTTCATCCTGTGCTTGGGCATGGACTTAGTGAGCTGTATTATGGTTTTGGTGCTTCTGCGTTTCACATTGGTTGCGGGCATACCTGGTTGGGCTCGTTTCCATACTCGAAGAAGCTGGTCATAGCGGACATGTGTTGTGCGAACTAGGCATGTACCTCAGACACATAATTGGCACCGTCTTTGGGGAAGACTATACTTTCGTCATTCTCTTTAAGTCATAGTCTCAAGGAACAGAAGATCGACAAGTCGGGTAGAGAAAGCAATTTTTTCGCCCACTTCGCCGTTAGATTCACCACCTCATCAACCTGAACCACCTCCTATGATTAGAGATAATCATGAGAGTGAAGATTACCCAGAAGTGGAATCCCCTACACTAACAAAAAGAAGCAAGTTTTCACGGTATTTCTTAAGGCCAACGGACGGGGAGCAATTCTTCATGCAGTTTGTCACCACAACGATAGACAACCAAAAAATCCTTCAAAACCCGAAAAAGAGTAGAGAAAAGAGAAGCAGCCAACGTAGGAACATCATGAAGACTCTGACAGAACTTGGGACCACAAAGTAGAGAAGGAAATGAAGCACTCTTCACTGATAGAATAATTGCATAATGTTGCAATACTAAAGGGCTTTAAACTTCTTACTCAACTAAAATATTATAATAGAATGAAATATCCTAAGGAGTTCCTGCACTCTTGCTGGAATGGTATGAGGTTCCAGGATGCACCCATCCAACTAGTATGCAAAGTTTTTCCCATCTTCTTGGTCGCGATTGTATGGTATGATAGCTTCCCCAAACAAAGCATTAAGACCTTATTTAAACTCGTAAATCAAGCTATGAGTAGGTTCTACCAAAAGAGAAAATTCAAGAAAACATTCGCAGGCCTGATGAATAGCACAAAAAATGTTGAAAGCATCGTAGAATATCATGATCACTTTGTCTCAAAAAGCCTGGAAGTTAAAGACATCACGTACTATATGGTATGAATGAGGAGAGAGAAATATCTGGAGAAGACGCCCAAGGAAGATGAGTGGTGAAAAAAAATGGGAAATCACTATAATGAAAGGAAAAGAGCTAATGGTGAGCAATACACCTCATCTAGAAACACCCCTTACAAAGTCAAGAAATGAATTTTGGCAAGATCACCTGGAGTTGTTTTGAGAGCCAACACCGATGAGAGCCCCAATAGACAAAAGATCCAAAGATTAATACTGTGAGTTCCAAAGAGACTACAGTCATAACACAGATAGATGTAATGACCTCAGGAGACAAATTGAAGAATCACTTCGTTTAGGATGGCTCACTCATTACAAAAAAAGGAGTACTCACCAACGCGGTCAGGAAATTATGGCGCCAGAAAAAATCTGAGTGTTTCCTAACCTCAAGCGAGGCCAAAGAAAAAGGTGGCTGAAACAATCAAGAAGGGAGAGTATGTGATAGATGACACCCTAGACAGAGTAATATTGTCCATCAAGGGATCAACAGATCTCACCTCCAACAACACATTGAAAGCAAGGGCAAGGTACCTTCCCCATAGATCCCACTAAAAAATGATGCATATATATGAAGCAATTAAGTTTAGAGAATATGATGATGTCCTAAAGGCATCTCCACACAATGACCCTATAGTAATAACATCAAAAATTGGAAATTCTTAGGTGCACGAGATCTTCATAGATGACGGAAGCACAGTAGAGGTATTGTTCGTTGTTTGTTTTGACAAACTTGGTTTCAAGTGATCAAATTTGAAGAAACAGACATCATCTATAGTCGGGTTCACGGGGAAGTCATTGATGTCCTTGGAAGTATACAACTTCCAGTTCCCATTAAGAAGTAAGACAAATCTTGCATGCATGGTCCTATGTGACTTCATTGTAATAGACGCCTCAATCCCTTTCAATGCCATAATATGAAGGCCATGGATGAATACCGCAAAGGCTATATGGTTCTCTTATCATCTAAGTCATGAAAGATCCCACGTCAACTTGAGTAGTGGTAATAAGAGAATACTAGTAAATAGTACGACATTGTAAGGTTATTACAATGAAGCTTGTCACCCCCCACAAACCCCAACCAATGATAGAAATAGTTAATCACAAACATCTCTCAAGTGACATTGAAACAAAAGTTGATCTGGGCGAAGAAATCAAGCTCGTACACATAGATGACGATGACGATACGAAAAAGGTTAGGATTGGAAAAATGCTGCCCGAACCCAACAAAAAAAGTGATAGTTACTATTAAGAAATCCAAGAACTCATATGATTGGTCAGTCTAGGACATGGGAGGAGCCAACCCCTTTATCAAAACACATAGCCTCAATGTTGATTTATTAGTAAAGCCCGTATGACAAAAGAAACGAAGCTTCACCTACAACAAGCATGCGATAATTGAAACAAGCAGGAATACTTCGCCAAGTTATACACCAAACACGGCTAGCAAATTTTGCCATGGTCAGGAAAGGCAATGAAAGTTGGAGAATGTGCATCGACTACACAAACCTGAACAAATATTGCCCAAATATTGTTACCCACTACCAAAGACCAATAAACTGGTTGATATAATCTCAACATATGAAGCAATGAATTTTGTAGATGCATACAAGTGATATCACCATATCTTAATGAACCCTGAAGATGCCGAGAAAATGACATTCATAACAAGTTTTGGAGGATTATATTATGTCAAAAATGCCATTCAGACTCAATAATGCGGGGCTACTCACCAAAGTACAGTCGGCAAAGCCCTCGCTCACCAAATCGGCCATAACATGGTAATCCATGTATGGTTATCAAAAGAAAGATACTAAGTAAATTCTACCAAGATTTAGAAGAGACACTCATCAACCTCCAGACAAATGGAATGAAGCCAAACCCTAAGAAATGCACAATTGGTGTAGGTGCGGGAAAATTCCTAGGGTACAAAGGTTCATCCAGAGGCATAGAGGTAAATCCGAAGAAAATAAAATTCATTAAATTTCTAACACCACCTTGATTAATGAAAGAAGTCCAAGTCATTACTGATTCGCTGGTAGTACTCAATCATTTCATTTCAAAAGCCACAGAAAAACTCATGTCATTCTTGACGTTTTAAGGAAAGAGTCAAAGCTCGGATGTACGATAGAATATCAATGCGCATGTGAAAATATAAAAAATTAATTGCAAATATTGTCACTGCTGTCTGCACCTCGACCTACCGAAACACTATATTTGTATTTAGAAGTTTCCATTTACACCATTAGCTCAGTCCTAGTGCTCCAAGAAAAGGACCACCAGATCCCAGTCTATTATGTGAGTAAAATCTTCCAAGGAGCATATAAAAAATACCTGTCCATGGAGAAGTTGACCCTCACGCTTATTCATTCTGCCAAAAATTATGGTATACTCTCAAGCCAATAAGATCACAATCTACACTGACCAACCTATCAAGCAAATCCTCTATAAGCTAGAAGATTTGGGAATATGGGAATACTAATGAAGTGGTCCATTAAATTATGATAACATGAGTTGTTATTCTAACCAAAGACATGGCCTTGGCAGATTTCCTAGCACAAATGACAAAAGAAGAGCACTCCAACATAGACGGAGCATGGACTTTTTTCATCGACGGAGCTTCATACAAAGAAGGTTATGGAGTGGAGCTTTTACTCGTTAGTACGGAAGGCGGCGAGCACAAATATGCACTATGAGTAGAATTTTCCCTCACTAACAACAAGGCTGAATATGAAGTTGACGAGACTTGATTTTGATTATTTCTTAGCACAATGAACACTCATTTCACATTTTGTTGTTGTTAGTTAGCTAGATTATTAGGTTTTTACATGATAGGGGGTTAGAATCACCTTGTGTGATTATTTTCCCTAATTTTCTTATTTTGTAAGCATTAAGTGTTTAACATGTTTACCTCTATGATTTGATCAATTTTACTTGTTTTTATCTTATTTTGGGACCATCATTGAAGAAGGCCAATCGGTGATGGTCTTCTTCCTATAAATAACCTTTTTCTTCCTCCCTTTTCACTTTAAGCCCGACTTGGGCCTCCAAAACATTAGTTCTTCTTCATCTTTTCTTAGTTTTTACATATTTTCCACTGGTTTTTGTAGATTTTTTATGGGTTTTCATTAGCTTATATTTATGCTTGAGAGCTTTGGTAAACATGTTTAGCTATGACTTGTGGGATTCCTAAAAACATCTTATCTATTGCTTTATTATCATTATCCCTTGTGTCTAATGCTTATGAATATGCATGATTAATGTTAGTATGTAAAAATAAATGAGATTATTGCATGATTTTGTGCTAGGCTTAGGAATTGTCAAAGGTCAACGAGGAGGTTGTGTTTAGAAGTGATAAGTAGGTGTTGGTTCTTTGGTTATAATAGGCTATAGGACTTAATTGGGTTAGTCTATCTTTGAATGATATGGGAGTGACCTGACCACATACTATCGAGCAAATATTAATGTCCAGTTGAGGTCATGGGTTAATCTCTAAAAGTCATATCCAAAATTGGTGGCGAACTAATTTGAATAAAATCTTAGAGGTAGTAGTAAGGCATTGTGATCTATCTTGTAAATGCATAGAATTGGTGTTTACGGTGGGTCCTGGGGAGTCATGCTACTCTCATGTTTAATTCACTGAGCGATTGCAGGTTTATTAACCACGAGAGTAGGGGCTAGATGGGGTCAATGACTTAGCGCTCTTCTATGAAGGTATAGGTAAATAAAAAGAAAATGTGAGTGTCGATGGGAGCACGCACATTGGAGCACACATGTTACTACAATAGAAACGTAAAACATATAGCCGAAAAAGTGATATGCCAAGGGACCAAAATACTAACCCCTTATTGGAGACAGAGGACAAAGGTAAACTACTAAGGTTGGATGACTGTGAGAACAAACTCACTAGACCACCCTAAAAATATAATGCGGGTAATACCTCTTAAATGTGAGGCCTTTAATGAAAAACTGAACATGCAAAAGACCGGACAAAATCATGCAAGTGATGCATGAAGACTCGGCGTCCAAGGCTGAAAGAGTGGTACTTCCGGCCTATAACCAACCAGTGAGTGAACATGCCCTTCGCTAACTGAGGTATGTTACCCTCGGCCTTCGACAATGGATAGTAGTTACGACCGTCATTAACCAAGCATGGATGCTCGGTCTTCAACCACGTAACCAAGGGATGGCCCTCGACTTTTAACCAATACCAACTGGAGTGAACTGGCCCCTTTGAAACCGCTTGTAGGCTTCACCACCTCGCAACCAAATTTGGATTTGTCCATTATGTGAAATGAAGTAGTCAACAAATTCTACAATGTACTCCCCTAAGATGAAGATAAATGGGGTGTTAATGGCCTTCAATAATTATCTCTGTGTGGAAATTGAGGTTTATTTGTGAGTCTTAGAGCAATGCTGACCGTAGTTCAATGGTGCACTCTCAGATAATCTCACAAATAAAACCTCCTAGATATAAGAGACCGGGCATACTTGTAAATGTCATTTCCACTTTAGGAAAGTGGATAACCTCATGCCATTTAGCAATTTATAATGTCGTGGTAGGCAAATCGCGCAAGTCCGTCAAATCCAAGTAACAACTAGCCATGAGTAATTAGAAGTAGCTTTCGTTAATGTAACTACCCATGACATCAGAGTATGGTCGTGCAACACAAGATGACATAGCTACTTTCCCACCCTCACAGACCATATGTGCGTCATTTCCAAAATAAAATTAATACCGGCCTCAGGGAAATCAAACGTATCCACCCTAAATTCATTGAGACATATAGAATTTAATATGCCAATTTTTTTCCATACCAGACAAAGAAAAGGCCCAAAATTCATGATTTCTAAAGAGTAAACTAGGCTAGGCCAAAAGAGAATAAATTTGCTAGCCTCATCTATTTTAGCCCGCGCAAAAGGCCCATAAAAGAGCTCAAATCAGCCCAAATGGAGAGAAACCCCCTAGCCCAAGAATATCCTTCTCAGGTAAAAAAAAACCCATCCACAAACCCGAAATTGCTACCCGAATTTATTTTTATTAAACCCTCGTGGGCCAATTCTATTTTTCATCCAGAGAAGAATTATTCGGTCCAACTTAAAAACCTTAGGGTTCCAGATCCATTTTTGTTTTTCGCGTGTCATATGACTCAGCTTTGTCTTTAGGGGTCATTATCTGGAACCCTAGTTTTAGATCCATTTCCAACAGACTCGGATCTTATGACCTGGCTGCCACAAACTGGGTGTAAGACCCTAAATGCCTAGCCAACTCGCTTCCTTCACTCTGGTTATACTACCCTGTTGCGCGCCCGATTGTACTCCATCGGAAAACGTGTCCCGCCACCCTCCAAATTGCCATGCTTACCATTTTTCCAGCATCAAATATGGTTTTTCATTGGGAATTTTTTGGGCAAGGTAGGAGACCAAGTATAAACAACCAAAATTTTGGAAAAAGTCAGATTTTGTTCCAAACAAAGCCATTAGCCATGTCCCATGGAGCCGGAGTTGAAGCTCGCAGGGAAATGGGCACATGTCAAACCTACTCTGAGAATCCATCTTGAACCCCGACTAATCTCAATTCTTCACATCATTTCCACTGATCTCTTCTTCGATGCAAAGAAAACCCAAAATAAAACCCTTAATTTCGGCCACCATTTTTCCGGTGACCCACCACCTTTCAAACATCTG
Source organism: Rubia peregrina (assembly GCA_032355705.1). Lineage (NCBI taxonomy): Eukaryota > Viridiplantae > Streptophyta > Magnoliopsida > Gentianales > Rubiaceae > Rubia > Rubia peregrina. The sequence continues at coordinate 22,242 of JAULKK010283045.1, forward strand.
ATTTTCGACCTTAACAATATTGTTTCTTTGGATTCTTACTAAGCACGGAGGAAATTCATTGCTTTCGGCCAAAATTCTGGGTAGAAATTTAACCTAAAATGGATTATTGTTAAAAAATAAGGCCATTTGCCAAACTCGACGAAGCCAAAATTAAATCTTATCAGGATCTGAGCACATGGAAAATATACTCGAAGAAACCATCATGAACTCCAATTAATCCCACTGATCTTCTTTGCCACTAAGTGCAACTAGTAAGAGACAAAAATCGAAAGAAAACTTCCTATCATAATCTCAATATCCAGCAAAAATCCTTCCAGAACCTTCAATCTGCTCTGTGAATTTCTGGCCACAAAATTCCATTGTAAATTTGAAATTAATCTGAATCCATAGTCAGAAATTGTTCCTAACTTCATTCTCGTTTCAAATTTTCATCTACCACTGTATTGTTTATCAACAGCACACGAATGGACCTAAAAAGTCCAAGATTTCATATCAAACCAATGCACGGTATTGAAAATTATCCAGAATCTATGCCAGAAAAATGATACAAAACCCATAATTCATTCAAAACAATAAACATAATCCAAAAAATGAGAACTTACAATATGTGCATCAAAAGTTCCAAATATGATCTCTTCGGAAAGTCCATTGTTTCAACAATTTTAATCTAAATTATCGATGGAGATAATCAGATTAAATCATCCATGTTAGAAACAAAATTGAACGAGGATATTCACGTATTAAAATCCAAGATCACAAGTTCAACCCATACATCGAAAGATGCCAGGCAAGGAATACAACAAAAATTTGGATTCCTTGTTGAAAACGGAGAGATCGTAGGGGAGAAAGTCGAATTTATGAAGAGAATTACTTGCACCTCTCTCTATGAGAGCTCTTTCTAGCTGTTTAGTGCTCCTTTAGCTATAACGAGTGGAGGTGAGAGATGAAAATGAGGTGAACCACCGAGTGATAGTGCTGTGGGAGTTCCCGATGAATCAAGCTTTCCACATTGCGTGATCGAGCATAAATTAGGAATTATTTGTACTGTGTGAATAGTAATCGAGCTTCAAATTATACTACTAAACATGTGATGCAAATGCCCCCAAGTTGTCTTATTAGCATACTGTACATAGTTGTTTAGTTTTGCATGCTAGTTAGTTAGATTAATTATCTCACCCCTCCCATTATCTCTACTCCCGCCACACACACATGGTGATGCTTATATGTGAATGATGTGGGCATATTATATGGTGATTTTGGTACCTTATTAGATTCATTTTGGCTGACTTTGATGCTCTGAAGATCCTATTTTACCTTGAATTCGTATTATTAGTTTGAGAGCGACTTTATCACTTTTGTCACTTATAATAAGAATTCTGTGAGATAAGGTAATTATAGAATATTCGAAGACCTTGAAGAATCCATTTTGAAGACAATGAAGACTTATGAAGACCTGGAGAAAGAAAGAAGAAAAGACTACATGAAGGCCAAGAAGTTAAGTTATGTAAGAGCATGTTACTCTTGCCGTCGCGATCGCGACAAGACCGATACGGCCGCGACGGTCGCCTACCCAGACTTAGTTTTTGGAATTTTTTACAATAAATACTCAACTCAATTTTCTCTTCTTCATCATTTCTTGTCCCCGACTTTTCTCTGCAATAAACCCTAGTTTCCATTCCTTTTCATCTTTGTTCAAATTTGATTCAATGTTTGAATTGTTTTTTTAGTTAGTATGATTAGTAGTAGCTAAACTCATCCTTGGGAGCAATTGATTAGGCTTCCGAGCCCATGTTTTGAGACTTGATTATAAGCTATTTAATTCTTTATCTATTGTGCATTTATTGTGATTGAAATGAGTTGTTGAATTACTTTATGGTATTGAAAGTTTGATTATATGAAATGCTTGTATGATTATGTGTTAGGGTTTGGAGTAATTGACAAATTCTCCTTTGCTTTGATATGAAATCCAAGAGTGTGATTTAGAACTTCTAATGTTGTAATTGATTTGATAAGTGCTAGGTAAGTGTGGTGATGTTGAATTCTTCATCATATTTATTTGTGTAGCAAATGAGATAGGTTTAAGAGTGTTGAACACTCTAGGGCTAATCTTGTATAAATGCATGAATTG
>JAULKK010283062.1:0-14104 GCA_032355705.1 Rubia peregrina
GTAGTTTATATAACTTGTTTGAGAAAAATATTTAGTAGCCAAGCGATATATGATTAATATCCTGAAAAATGTTTTCTTGTAACCCTAAGTTCTTTGATAATTCTAAATATAATCCCCTATTTTTCAAAAGCATTAATATAGCTCTGGTTTCATCTGAATATTTATTCAACAACCATGGTGGTTGGTTTGATACAAAAAGATTAAATCACTCCAATACATTAATAACTAAAAAATGATAAAGTGTGAAATATCAGTTTTGCTTCTCGATCTCAAACTCTAAGCTTGTCATCCCAAATCCTTCAATCCCTAATCCCAAATTTAAATCTGCCAATCTGCCTCTATTTAATCTATGTTGTCATTGCCACTGTTCAATCGATTCCGCCACCGGCTTCGTTCAATCGGCTCTACTCGCTGCCTCTGCCGCTAGCACGGATCTCAAATTCCCCCTTCTTATGTCAGTGTCATCGACCATGATATGCACATCATCATCTTCACCGAAGATAGTCACCGGCTGATTTGGGCTCGTTGCAGAAAATCCACCATAGAGCACGTCGAATTCTAGAAAGCCTTGCTCTGCCACAGAGCCTGTGGCAGCAAAGCCCCTGCTCTGATAGAACGTTCACTGAATTTCTCAATCAAATTCAATATGTTGATGCTTGGAGTCATCGAGTTTTTTTTAAAGATTTTTGGTTAATATGATTGATGGAAATTTGTGAATTCTATTTTTTAGGGTAGGGGGTGGTACTGGTGGAGGAGGAGGCGGAGTTGGTGGAGGAGGCTGAGTTTGGGGGTGGTGGAGACGGGGTTAGTGTTTGGGGTTGTGGAGGAGCTGTGGACAAGGTAGTGGCTAGGGTTGGGGGTGATTCAGAAAAGGGAAAGGGTAAAATGGTAAGCAGAAAATTAGAAGTGAATCTAGAGTTATATTGGTCATTTCATTATTAGCCAATGTTAGAATATTATGGGTCAACATCGGTCTCAGGTCATAGGGTTGTGAGTTTCCGAGTCAATGTCGGTCAAGAGTTATATTAGTACTTTTAAAAAACTAAGGGCTATAGTTGCACTTATCAAATAACTATGGGTTATTAAAGCATTTTACCACTAGTTAAGAGTGGCCAATTAAAAGCAGCTCTCAAAGGCAGTTCCTTTATTTTGTTGAGGAACCATCGTGAAAGGGGATTTCAAACTCGAAACCTCCTTCAGTCGGAACTTTGTTTTTTTAAAAGTGGTTCAACTGCTTTAGAGGGTGGTTTTTTGAAGAACCGTCTTCAAGTCATCGAATCTGAAGGCAATTCAACATATAACCACCTATAATTGTGGCCAATTAAAGGAGGTTGTGCAAAAATGATTTGGGTCGACCATGGTTCCAAACTCAGAATCTAAATATGATACATGTTCCGAGTTCATAACTCAATGGTCAGACCAGATTTAAAACGCCGAATGACATTTTGAAGCCAGCTTGTGCCTTCGGGGTTTGAAGAAGACATTGTTTGGCACTTTCCAACATGAAGAACATATTCAATTAGGGGGATAATTAGGATGTTTTGGCGATGGAACTATTTTAGGGTTATTTGATTTGGGAATTATGAGTTCGCGATTTGTTCTTTTTAAAAATACCCGTTAAGTTATGAATTCGGAACCTATTCATCTCTTAAATACAAAGGCCCAAATCAAGGTTCTGAAATCATAACTTATTCGGGGCCAAAATTATGAAGGGGCAATTCATACCTTCCAAATTTGGAAGGTTTAAGTTTGGCAAAAAAAAGGCTCACATTTTCGTTCTAGAGAAGGAATGGAAATGACGTTCGAGATCAGAACTTAAGTTCCTGAACTTGGAACCTCCATCCCTTAGACCTTCTTTTTTTTAGGCTCGACACATTTTCGAACTCGTAAGTAGTTTTGGGAGTTTTTCTAAAGCCGGGATGAGGTTCCGTACTCGGAACCTCGGGTGTTATTATATAAGATTTATTCAACACCATTTTTAACGCTGAAACCAACCTTGAAACCTTTCAAAACCACATAACTATGATCTACAAATAAGAATTGATAAAATCCGACAAATATTCAAATAGTCATCCATGATAAACCATTCTAAATTTTCATTCAAAGTTCAAAAATAGATTGATGTCAAAGTAGTTTCAATTAAAATCATCCTCTAACAGTCATCCCATCCTTATCAAACATGGCTTCGATCTCAGAGTCGGTTTCCTCTTGATTGGAATGCACTTCCTCCTCTCCCGCTTCATCTTCATCTGAGTAAACTAGTTTGAAGTTCGGCATTTGTCATCATCGCTTAGCTCAATGTGAAGGCCTGACACTTCAATGAACTTCGTGTGCCTTGCTTTCGTCATGGTGGTCACTGCACTAGCGGTACTACCATATGCACGCCATGTACCTACAAATGGTAATCTTCAAAGAGCTCTCGCGTCCAACAAAACAAACAAGAAAATATGAAATACAAATTAACGAACGTACAATGTTTTTAAATATATATATATATATATAAGTGCTTTAAATGAATTTGTTGTTATGCTACTCACGGTATGTAGATGGCTCAGTCATTTGCATTGAAGCTCTCTTTCCTCTCTTTGCAGCCTTAGCAGCGGAGCCGGGGATAGCATGCCAGTTCTATTGATGGAAATTTTCAAAGGGACACTCTAAATCTTATGGTCTCCAATGTTTTGGATCGGTGTATGGGCATACTAACACATCATTAGTCGTGAGTTTTGTAACAGGAACCATTACACTATTAACCATAGTGAGATCATGATTGTTCATACTCTTTCCTAAATTTCCATAAAATTGTAATACCTCATCGAAATGAACGGGTTCCTCTAATTTCAACAATTTATCAAAATAAGACATCTCGAAATGACTAAGAAAATATCCTAGACACAATGGACCAATGTACAAACTACACACAACTTTTGGGTTTGTACATTTTCTATGATGGAAATTGACATACATTTGTTTGGCCTCTTTGTTGAAGTACAATTTCATTGGTTCTTGCTTGATAAATGGGCTACGATCCTCATCGATGCGGACCTTGCTATTCCCTTCCTCTTACGACTGTGCATTCTCGGCATTTTGACCTTTTTGATTATGTTAGGTAAGATTTATGGAAAATGGGAGGAAATAGGGCAAATCAAATTGGGGGGGGGGGGGTTATGTGAACTCGTGTTGGAATTTTTTTATATAGCTCGATTAGGTTCCAAATTATGAGCTCGTTCAGAGCTTTTTTGTGAAAGGCAAAGTGACTTCCCTCTCAACCAGGTTCCGAACTCTAAACTAATAAAACGGGCCAATGGTAATGGTTGGATATAAAGGAGGTTCAAATGACTATTAATGCCATTTTGGGCCTGGGTTTCCTCTTTCTTTCCTCTCCAAAACCACTTCTTCCCCTTTCTTCCACTAATTCCACCACAAATATTTCCATAGTTCACAATGTATGCACCAAATCACACAAAACCCTGGCAATATTATTCTAGAATTCCAATTTTCCAAGATTCACCATCCTAGTGGAAAATTTGGGGTTAGGATTTTTCTTTGTAGAGTTTGGTAGGATGAGTTCAATTCAAGTTCAAATCACCCTCATCTCATGAAAAAGTAATTATTACTCAATTCAAACAGTACATTGAATCATTTGGTATTGTTGGATAAATCAAATTGTTGCTCTATTCACTTGGGGGGGGGGAGTTAGTAAGTATGTAGGTTAGGGTTTACCATTATTCTGATTTGAATATTCAAAGTATGTAGTTCTAGGGTTTTTGAAGAATTTTTAGCTAGACAGAATTGCATATTTAAACTTATTTCCATTTGATTATGATACATGTTGTTCGGTAGTATAATGTCATTGAAAATGATATGTGATGAACTTGCACCTTCGCACAATGGAAATGCTGAGACAATGGCCAATGAATATGATGGCAGGGAGGGGTCGAAAGACGTGGGAATTGCTAAAACACATTGTAGAACATTAGAATGGAGGATGACTTGGAAATAGTTAGCCTTTTTGTTTTCAATAAGATCAGGACGATGTTTGTCGAGGGAGCATGCTAAGTGGTCTAATTGGGTAGGGAAGGTGGGTAGAACGAGGGTGGACATCCGGTTCAATAATTGGCATAAGGTACCCAAAAAGTACAAAGACATCCTACATATATCATCCACACGTCATTCCTTTTTTTAATCCTAAAATTAACTCTTTTGTTTTGACATCCTCCCCTTGAAATTTCTAACGGAGGTCGTTTGAAATCGATGCTCCGGACATGGAGGATTTAAGGAAGAAGGCAATGAGCATGTTATCTAAGAGTTGGAGAGAACACGGGTACACATTATCAAGAGATTACATATTCTCATATGCGAAGATTTTCCGTGTTTAACTTATACACACATTCAACCGAAAAGTTGGGAGATCCATAAGACAGGAGTCTTGGAGAATAAGGAAAATGTTAGTCCACTTATTTAAAATTTAGAGTGTATTTAGATTACCATTTCTTTAGTAGTTACATGGATATCACATCCTAACGCATGGTACGAGGAAAGAAAAATAACATATTGCCTTGAAGAACATAACTCTTCATCGGAAGAGCCGTGGGGGTTATTGATTTGCTGCCCTCGAGTTAGTTTGGGAATGTTTTGAAAGGGATGTCCGAATTGCAATGGATGGGGGGAAGATCGAGGATGAAGCAAGGTTATCGGTAATACCCATCGATGTGGATGAAATTGAGAGTTGTGATCTATTCCTAAAGCTTACAAAATAAGGAGGGTGGATACGATAAAACACCAAAAATGATTTTACGGAAAGAATGGTAATCCCCTAGTGATAATTTCTTATTTAGTATATCATTTTATTGGGAAGGGATCAATTGACACCCTTATTTATACACCAATTTATACACAAAATCTCAACCATCCATCTAACATAATCATGGTTGAGATTATGTTACTAAAAGTATATTTAATGAATGGGTGAGATTATGTTACTAAAAGTAGATTTAATGAATAGGTGAGATTATGTTAGATGGATGTTGAGATTTGGTGTAAAAATAAGGGTGTGTATTGAACCCTTCCCCATTTTATTATATACACTAATGTTTTTTGAAGTACTATACATAAGCTAAGCTGAAGCATGATCAAATGGAAGGGAAATTAATTCCCACGGGTAATACGACATGCTTTATGAGGCTACCGATAAATTCGACCACCTAGGACCTACAAGAGGAGTTATTACATTCTTGTCAAAACGAGATGGGTTTGGAATTATTAGGTTTTATGAATGGGAAAAACCTATCGAGAATTCACACCTTGCAGAAAGAAACCATTATTCAAGACAATCAGATAAAGCAACAATACATTTTGATTCGTAAGTTAATCCAACACATGACCGGTCTTCCTGTACCTGATAATTTAGACAATTTGATGGTTAGTTGGAATCCACATTCTAGAGGATCACACCATTCACCGGGAGATGTTGATGTTAACCACGAGCCAATACTTCATATGCCAAGAAATGAAGACAAGGATCTTGACAAAGCCATCATGTCCACCAAAAAGGAGGCACGAGTGTGTTTTTTACTTTAAATCATTACTAAATATTTTGACATTATTTTTACACAATATTTTATTACGATGTAGACATCATATTGTGTGAGCTATACATTGGTCGACTACTCCATGTTGTCGATGAAATTTCACACAAGTCAATGTGATATTATCACTCTGTACCGATTGTGGATGGTATTTCTAGTGTTTTGTTGGTGAATCTGGTGGTGTTCAACGCCCTATTGCCAATTGTGTATGGTCACTACAAGTGAGTTAGACCCTCCCGAGAAATGTTTCTTCTTTGGGATCTTCGACTAATTTACGCAGACCTTATTAAGGACCATCATTTGAAGAACACCTGCCCTACGAACCCTAAACTGGTGATAGAAACAACCAAATAAATCAGACCTCCCGTCACATGAGCACAAGTCGTTAAGGAGTCACTGCATTTCGTTAGGGTGATGTATGATTGTCGGTCACCAACGTGACTCAACATACTTATTTTTGGGAAATGAATGTGTCTCTGGTTATAATTGGGAAATCATCGTGTCATTGAGTGACTTTGAAACCTATAAAAGTGTGAGAAAGTTAATCAAACACTAATGTCCCTTTACCTATTGTGAGTACCAGCTTTATACATTCAAATATATAGTTTCATGTTCATAACATGTTTATTATTAATGTTCACATTTTCGTTTCAAAGGTACATGGATTACTTTTCTAACCAAAAGGAGAATGATTGGATAGGATATTTGTGCCCGGTGATGACGCACGAAGTTGGTTGAACATTCCAAGAGAGGATCGATTACATTTACAAAAGTCTAGGGCAAACAGATAAAAAAATATTCGTTGCGCCAGACATTGAGAGGTGGTGGTTAGATATTCATTTCATTCGCAAGTCATTTTATGCACTATTTTAAGTTGTATAAATCTATTTCATAAAGTCTTGGAGATTAATTTTTACTGTCCCCTTGAAAAAAGTGTTTATTGGATAGATCCCCGAGAAAAAGTGTGTTTACTGGATGGTGCCGCTATCAATGATCATAAAGATACAAGTAACTCGGGTTTGGACGTAGTTAAAATCAAAGTGTGATTTTCTTTCAATGCGAGCCTATTGAATTTATCCATCAATTATTAGAATTTTGACCATTTCCTTTGTTATAAATCAGTAAAAGAAACAAGCGAAAACATGAGAGTGCGACTATTATATAGTGCTATATGGCAGATTGCGCTCAACATGAATGGTTGGATTATGTAGAAATTAACGAAAAAAGTATTATGTCTGGCCTTGTGCCCATTGTTGTAATTCCATTACTTATAATATTAATATTTTTCAATTCAGAGATTTTTCCAAAGGTGCACAAGTTGTACTCTCAAGATGATATCAACATCACAAGAAATTGCTTGGTTAGCCATCTAGTGCACGTCCAATCTGCATCTCTTGGAAATCCAAACGTGGTAGTATAACAAACTTGTCTATATTGATTACATGAATTGTGTGGAATATTTTTGTGATTTCTATTCCTATCTGTAGATTGTTGCTTCATTAGTGTGGTCTACATATTTTTGTTAGCTTTTAGGATCATGTCATGTATTTCGATATAAACTGGAGCTGTGATACGAATCTTTTTTTTGAGGTTGTTTAAAATGAAATCGGTAACTATACCAAACCACCCGATGGGATATCCGAACTCAGAATTAGCAGCCCCAGGGCATCAATCACATTTTTAAACATGGACGACCTCTAGTTTTGAGCTCGGAACCAACCGTCTTAAACAAAACTTTTGAGCTCGAAAGTTAATTAACAAAAATGTCAAAATAACGCGTCAAAATCCACAGAGTGGCTGAATTTTACCAAAGAGGCCGGAACTTAAAAGCCACCTCCGACAGATGGGCCAAATATCCATTTCGACCCATTTCATAAAATAGTACTCCCTCCGTTTCATAAATATTGGCATATTTACTTTTGGCACAATATTTTAGGAGAGGTGCTGTGACAAAGAATAATTGTGAAAAATATGAATATTTTGGGAAAACTGTGAGTCCAATATTAAAGTTGTTAAAATTAAAGAGAACATGGTTGAAATTTAACAAAAGATTCTGTCATTATATACAATTTTCAACATAGGCATTAATTGTGGGACAGACAAAAAATGAAAATAGGCCAATATTGATAGAACATAGAGAGTAGTAGTTTTGGATTCCACATTTTAAAATAATATTTATGCAATGTAAAAATAATACTCATTACTCTAAGTAAAAAAGTCAAACTCGGGCATTCGCTAATTTACATTCACTCTTTGTATTTTTATTAATAAAAATATTTTTATTTATTAGTTTATTAATTACTAAGCCTTAACTCTCTATATATAAACACTAATAACTAAGTATTGACTTTAACTAATCAACGGTTAACCCGTAATTGACTTTCTATATATAAACACTAATAACTAAGCTTTAAATTTAACTAATAAATGGTCCATCTTTACTTAAATCTATGTATATAAACACTAATAACTAAGTTTTGACCTTAACCAATCAAAAGTCAACACTTACTTAATTTTCTATTTATAAACTATAATAAAAATGTTTGACTTTGATTAATCACATGTCAACCTTACGTAACTTTCTATACATAAATATGAATCAAAAGGTTTTGACTTTAAGTTATCAAAGGTCAGTCCATACTTGACTTTCCATTCTAAACACTAGTGAAAATGTTTGACTTTAACTAATCAAATGTCAACATTTACTTAACTTTTCCTATATAAACACCAATAAAAATATTTGACCTTAACTAATCAACGATCAATACTTACTTAACTTTCCATATGTAAACACTAATGAAAACGTTTGGCTTTAACCAATTAACGGCCAACCCTTACTTCACTATCTATATATAAACACTAATAAAAAAGGTTTGAAGTTAACTAATCAACCGTCAACCCTTACTTGACTTACGATATATAAATACTAATAAAAAGGGTCGACTTTAACTAATTTTTGGTTAACCCAAACTAGATTATCGGTATATAAACAATAATAAAAGCTTTTGACTTTAACTAATTTTTGTTTAACACAAACTTGATTATATGTATATAAACACTAATAAAAGCTTTTGACTTTAACTAATTAACGGTCAATCCTTACTTAACTGTCTATATATAAACACTAATAACTAAGGTTTGACCTTAACTAATAAAACGAGTGGGTCTCCTGATAGGAAGTCCGTCCATAAGCTTATAAATAGGCCACTACATATTTTCACTTACACATTGCATTTTCTAAATTACATACTAAATTTAGAAGTTTAAAAATGTATTTTTTTTATTTTTATATTTTAACATTCAAATACACATTATTACTTGTTTTAAGTTTTAAATACAGTATTTAAATTTTATTAAAAATTACAACATATAAGGTATAAAATTAGGGTCCCCCGTCCATAAACTTATGGACAGACCACCTTTATAGAGACTTTCTAAATAAAAAAGTCAACCCGTACTTGACTTTCCATATATAAACACTAATCAAAAGGCTTGACTTTAACTAATCAACAGTCAATCCTTCTTAACTTTTTCTATATATAAACACCATACTAAGACTTAATTTTAACTAATAAAAATTTAACTCTTACTTGAATTTCCATATAAAAACACTAATCAAAATGTTTGACTTTAACTATTCAACGGTCAATCCTTACTTGACTCTCTCTCTCTCACTCTCTCTCTCTATAAACACAAATAACTAAGGCTTGATTTCAACTAATAAAAATTCAACTCTCACTTGACTTTCCATATATAAACACTAGTCAAAATGTTTGACTTTAACTAATCAACAGTCAATTTTTAATGAACTCTCTATATATAAACACAAATAACTAAGGCTTCAACTTAACTAATCAAAAGTCAACCCTTACTTGACTTTATATATAAAAACACTGATAAAAATGATTGACCGTAACTAATCAACGGTTAATCCTAGCATGACTTATTATATATAAATTTTAATAAAAAAGTTTGACTAAAACTAATTAACGATCAACCCTTACCCGTCTCTATATATTTAAACACTAATAACTAAGACTTGACCTTAACAGTGAATTGGGCCTTGATTAAAGTGGTAATCCACACTCTCTATAACAAAGAGGTTCATGGTTCAAACCAAACTCCTATAAAGGATTGTGAATATTAGAGAAATTTCTTAATAGAGATTTACCCAACGTTATAGGATCGTGCCGGTGGTCCCACTCTGATTTTTCAACCTGCAGGTGGTCGATCACAGAGAGATCGTGGTGGTTCTGGATTCAGTGACAGCAGTTTGTTGGTGGTTGTGGTGCATCATTTCACATACCTAGCTATTCAAATAGATGGAGTTTCGGCCTCCATTGAACTTCACTAGACTCAATGGTGGTATCTCCAGTTTAGTCCTAGAGTGAGATATTTATATGTTATTTGGTTGCTTGTATGTAATCTTTTAGAATAAAAAGGTTTGACCTTAACAAATTTAGGTCACCTTACTTGATTTTCTATATATAAAATATGTTTTATATTTTAAAATATTAACTTTTAAAAATATGTTTTAATTCTTATAAAAAATTATAAATATTTCATTACAACAAAAAGAACAAGTATGAAATCATCTCATTAATTAAATTTATTATAAAAATAATAAAATCTAGTAATTAGGTGGGATAAAGTAAAATTTTGTGATAGGTAAATAGGGTGCACAAAATTTGTCCTTCGTTTAAATGAAGAAAATGTGCGGTTCAGTTTCGTTTATGATTTTAAAACAAAGGGACCCGCCTCATAAAAACAATTGAATTTGATGTGAATGGTATAATTTGAAAGTAGGACTTAAAAACGGAGAAAAGTACTAAGCCATGCCCACATCCTCTTTGGTGTTTTGATACATTCCTTTCCTACTGATCCATTTACTAGAGACCATGTGCCTTGCCGAGTTGTTATTTTCTGTTTTTCGAATTCCTAAAAGAAAATAACAAATTTACTCAGTAAACATGAATGTATTTTTGGGGGATGAAAATGTATCGACATTATTTGTCAATGATATGTGAATTATGTTATTATATTATTAGAAACCAAAGGCCACATCATCACCAGAAAATTGTCGTCAGAGCTAAAGATTTCATATCTTACGTCTGACAACAGTAATAATTGGACTGAAAATATTATTCGTAACACCTTCAATCATGAAGAGTCGGTTCTCATCCTATCTTTACCAAGAAACATAAATTCTCAAGTTCTAGACCGGTGGATGTGCCATCCCACAATCGATGGTAAATATATGATCAAATCAGACTACAATTAAGGAATTAACTTGTCAACTCTTGCTATTGCATGAAACGTGATGTCAAGCAGCTCGGCCCCTCTTCACACTAGAAGATGATCTGGACTTTGACAACATAAAAAAATTGAACACTTCGTGTGGAGATCATGCGAAAACAAATTGCCATTAGCGATAAATCTGCTTCAAAGGCACGTGCCGAATGAACCTATTACTTAAGTTGCTCAATAGATGCCGAACACCTTATTTCCACTGCACTATAGCACATAAAGTCTAGTACATCCAGCTTGACTTTGGAACGATTAATTTTGGCTCTAGTACATGCAGCTCGACGATTATGACCTTATTTCCAGGCTCACACAATTGTGTTGTTGACCAACCATCTGATCCGCCACATACTCCTTAAACCTTAATCTTCTAGTAGAATGAAGCAATGGGCTATTGAGTGTGGTGAACACGACCATATCTTTGCTCGTTAATTGTGATGTGAATCCTTTTTTGAGGTTGTTTATAATGAAATTGTTAATTCGCATCACAGTCGCTAAGACCATATCTTTGCTCGTTAATTCGATGGCGATCCCAGTGCATCACGAAAATGTCAGTGGAGCGACGAATATATCGAGACCAGTGCTTAAAAAACCTCCGCCACAGAAATTCTTTGAAACCCCGAAGTGGATCCCAAACTTGGAAGGCACCCCTGATACATTCAGTAGAAAACTTGTTGCTTTCTACACAAAGAATAATGGTGATCGTGGCAGAATAACACCTGGAGGAACTGCGTACGAGATTCCAAAATAGGTGATAAATCAGGCCTGGACGACTTCACCATGGAAAATTCCTCTCCACCTGAAGCCACGTCCACGCATATGATTAAAAGTGAAGATGTAATAAATATGCGGGATGACACTGTGGCGTCCAAAGAAATTGAAGAAGCATGAGATAATGTCGTTTCTCCTATCAAATAACTACTTAGCCTTGTCACTGATCCACTAAGCCCAGCTATAGTGCAAGTCCCGATTGAGTTTTCCTCTCCTACAGGGTGAATCATGAAACAAATTGAGAGGAGTTGCAAGAAAAAGAATACACCAAAGAAAAGAACTCAGAAAAAAATTATTTGGGGAGCACAAGGGTGAAGAACAACCGGGAGCAAAAGAGCGAGAAAACTTGAACTTGGTGGACCATCCCAAGGAAAATTGAAGGAGGAGGACTGGAAACAGATGAAATAAAGCAGCCTCGACGAGGCATCTCTGACCTTGGCAAGAAAGAGCATTACTCAGGCAGCGACTGATAATGCAGACCAGTCCTACCCAGGCCAATGAATAGCTTGAGTTGGAACTACCTTGAGCTTGGAAGAGCTCGTGCAGTTCAAGAACTACGTACCATGGTACACTTAAAAATCTATAGTTCTTGTTTTTCTTAGTGAAACTAAATGCTCAGTAGGTGTTATTGATAATTTAAAGTCGCGGTTGAATTATTTTGGTGTTGTTGTTGAGTCCCAGGTCATTCAAGGGGTCTCTCAATGCTATTGTGTAAGCATGCAGTATTAGATTTTAAGTTCATGTCGAGTCATTTTATAGATATTTTTTTACAATTCCCGGAAGTCAAATTTGTGTCACTGGTTACTACAGAGAACCAACCGTATCAAGAAGAAGAGAAAGTTGGTAAGAGTTTCATAAACTTCTCTTGTGACCCACAACTCAGTGGTTATGTCTTGGAGACTTCAATAAAGTTTTGTCGCAAGATGAATTTCAGCGAAGTCGACCAAGAGCAGAGTGGTAGATTGATGCTTTTCAAGAAGCTCTTGATTTTTGTGGCATATTTGACCTCGGTTACATAGGGCCAAAACTCACATGGAGTCGGCTTGCATTTGGCCAGACACGAAGCAAGCCAGGTTGGATAGGGCGAAGTGAAATTAGAGGTTTTATGACCGGTTTCCGTGGTCTTCAGTACATGAACTATCTATGGTTTACTCCGGCCATATGTATTTTCATGTCAGGTTACAAACATGTGATCCCACGACACACCGCCAGAGAAGGAGGAAGAGACTTCGCTTTGAGGCACACTAGGTTAAATCCAGTGATAGTGAGAAGATGGTGGAAAAGTCTTGGAATGAGACGGACGCTTCCCTACCCCAGAAAATAGATAACTGCTCCCTCGGGTTGATAAAATGGGGAAAGAAGGCATTCCTAGATATACCGAAGCGGAGGAAATAAAGAAGGCCATCCTAGAGCTTGAAAGTGGTACCATGACGCAAGAGACAAAGCAGGAAATAATCTCGTTGCGACAGGAATACGACCTTTTACAAGATGCTTAAAGTATAAGGTGGAGACAACATACGAAGCAACACTGGTATAAGGAGGGAGATAGGACCACATCCTTTTTCCAAAAGTTTGCTTCAAGAATGAGAGCGATAAATCAGATAGAAGGCTTAAGAGATGAAAATCTGGAGGTGAAAACTGATGATACCAGTATTGAACGAATCATTGTTATTTTGGAGAACTTTTCTCTTCATTGGCGCCTTTGATGGAAGCTATTCAGCAGGTAGTAAGTCGTTTGCAGCCGATAGTCGCAAGAGAGATGGCTGAATGCCTACTGCGGCTGATGTTACGATGACATTGAAGCAAATGCACTCGTTCAAATCGCCAAGACCGGATGATATGAGCCATGTCATTTTCCAAAAGGTCTAGCATATTGTTCAGTCTGATGTCATGCTTTTGTGCTTGATTTCTTGAACAATGGAGTTTTTGAACCATTAGTCAATTACACCCTCATGGTTTTGATACCGAAAACCACGAAGCCGGAGTTTATCATACAGTTTCGCCCCATCAGTTGTGCAATGTGGTTTACCGTTTGGCATCAAAAGTAGTGGCCAACAGGCTCATGCCGATGATTCCCAAAATCATCTCTGACTCACAGTTGGCTTTCATTCCCAGAAGACTGATTTCTTAAAACATCCTCATTGCTCATGATTTACACCATACTATGAAGAAAAGGAGAACCGGTGGACTTGGAATATTCGAACTCATACGCTAGCTAGTTTTGCAAAGTCGAACGTGTCTCAAGTGCATGTATGGGCCATGCCCCCTGGATTCCTATTTTTAAATGGTACTGGAGGTTACCAGTAACCATGGTTCTAAAAATGCTAGGCGCTCGCTGGGCGGAAGGGCACCGCCTAGCGCCTAGCCTATTAATCGGGGATTAATCGGTCTAGGCGGATTTGTATTATTTTATTATTTATATATAATTAATTAATATAATAATA
>JAULKK010283071.1:0-14103 GCA_032355705.1 Rubia peregrina
GTCTCGTCTTTGAATTTGCAACTTAGATAAACCAACCAAAAAATCTCCTCTTTACACGTTTTCTATATATATACACATACATACATACATACATACATATATATAGCCTAATATCCACCCTTATATACATGAACCCTTGGAAAGATCCCTCTTCTTCGTAGATGACCCCGGTTTGCCACTATCTACTTAGTTGTAGTTAGGAAGAATTTAGGGCTTATAAATTATATTTTTGAGAGGTACGGCAATGACCTCCCATGTTTGTATATTAAAATCAGAAAAAAAAATGATTTTGGTTGTTCTCTCCAAGCCCATTACTCCCTCTTTACTTTGCAATCCAGTTTGCACTAAATAAACTAAACAGTCTACAGTACAAACAAAATTAAAACTTCTTCCCAGCTTTGAACTCCTCTCCTATGTCTTCTCTCCAATTCACTTTTTTCCTCCATCTATGTTCTGCTTCAACCAATGCTAACACCTGCTTTTTATTTATTTCTTTATCCTTAAAAACCTTCTGTTTCTTTCTTCCCACAAGTGGTACATATATGAAGTTAGCTTCATGACAGGATCGTAATTTCTCCTTCCGTTTAGTATCAGCAAAATCTTTCTCATTTGCCTTAAGTTTTTAAGTTCCCAGCCCAGCACCTTCCTTATAACTTTTTTTCAAAAATATGCATTTCAAACAAATGTGCCCCAATGTCTCTTGTTCCTAATTATACCTTATACAGTTTTGTTGCCCTGAAAATATTCCATAACCTTGCAATTTATCTGATGTAGGTATTCCATTCCTGAGTAGTCTCCATAAAAAAGAACCTCTTCTTTGGTAACACTGCTTTACTCCAAACAGTTTTAAATGTTGAAAGTGTGTTAACCACACCCTTCATCTCCTCATAAAGCTTGCTTGCTCCGAGCTTCCCATTACCATCTATGCATTTCATCAGGAAAAAACAGAATCTTTGCTTCAATTTATTCAAATTCTTCCAGGAACAGCTTTGTCCATCTTTATGATGGTGCTTCTCCAGTTTCTCCCCCTTCAAATAATAAGCTTGTATCCAATGGACCCAGAGAATATATTTTTTTTGAATTCAAGTCGTAAATATGTTTACACAGTAAAACTTTATTGCACATCGAGGGATCTTTCAGCCCCGTGCCACCTTTTTTTTTTACTCCTACAAAGAGAAGTCCATGAAACAGCTGTAAACCCCCTCTATCCTCCCCCACCCCAAAGAAAACTTCTACATATCTTGACAATCTGTTCATTCACACTTTCAGGGAGTTGGAATATAATTGCCCAATATATTGATATGTTAAGCAATACTAAGTTTATAAACATCATTTTTCCTGCATATGAAAGGTTACATGTTGACTAAGTGTTCTGTTTACTCAATCTTGAACTTCGGATAGGTAATCCCAAGTAATGCATAGGGAGTTCTCCCCTCTTCACTGCTAAGATTGGTGTCGGCATCTGCTTCTCACCTTCATTCATATTCGAAAAGAAATTTCACTTATGGATAGCTAGATATCTGCACAAACTCCTCTAGATTTTGCTTTATTCCCTCAAAAGATCTTCTATTTGCCCCCACGGAATATTAGAATGTCATAAGCAAATAACAGAGAATGTATACCAACCTTTTTGCACCTTTGGTGATATTCAATATCTCCATTTCTAAAACTTCTATTCAGCTGTTTAAAAAAATACTCCATACACATCACAAAAAGTAGAGTGGAGAGTGGATCCCCTTGCTTTATACCCCCATCTTTCCTTCAAATGATGTTGTTAATCAACCATTAAAGTCCAGAGAGAATGTGGAGGACAAGGTACATTTCTTAATTAATCCATTCAACCATAACACCTAGAAATCTTAATAAATACAACCATTCTTCCATAAATCTCCAGTTAATAAAGTCAAATTCCTTACTGACATAACTTTGTGTTGCACAACATCTTTTCATATTTTTCAGATTATATTTTGCAACAACTCATGTGTCAGGAGCAGATTGCGTGCAATGTGCCTACCCCTCAAAAATGCAATTTGATTAGGACTAATTAACTCAGGCAAGAATTCACTGATTCTATCACGCAAAAATTTTGTAATGGTTTTATACACTGTAGAACAACATGCAGTATGTCTATACTCTAAAGGTACCTGAGGATTTTGGACTTTTGGAAT
Source organism: Rubia peregrina (assembly GCA_032355705.1). Classification (NCBI taxonomy): domain Eukaryota; kingdom Viridiplantae; phylum Streptophyta; class Magnoliopsida; order Gentianales; family Rubiaceae; genus Rubia; species Rubia peregrina. The sequence continues at coordinate 2,169 of JAULKK010283071.1, forward strand.
AAGAGCAATCACAACTTTCCCCAAGCTTTCTGATATTATGTCTCCCATGAAGAACCCCTAGATTGCTTCAATGAAGCTTTCTCCCACTATATCCCAAGCATCTTTGAAAATTTTCTTGTATAGTCATCTCTCCCTAGGTTCTTCTTTGAATGAATACTCTTCAATACTGCCTTCACTTCTTCTTCACTGACTTCTTTTATCATTTGCATTTGCTGCTCAACTGTATGTCTTCCGCCCATTTCTGCAATTTTTCCATCCATCATTTTGATTTTCGCCTCAAACCTCAGCTGTCTTTTGAAATGCTTCAATAAGCAATCCTTAATTATATTATGGTACTTAACTATTCTGCCATATATATATAACCAAATTGACAATATGATTTAGCTATTGTCTTTTCTTGATTGAGGCATAAAAAGTTCTCGTTCGCCTATCACACTCTTTAAGCCATAACACTTTTGACTTTTGTTGAAGGAATTGATATTCAACCTCTCTTAGTTTCTCTGCTTCGTTCCTAGTTTCAGTTTCTTTTCTTACCTTTACTAGGTTACCTAGTTCTTCATTCAACCCCTTCTGAGCCTTACTCCATATATCTGCTGCCATCTGAGCTCTTTTACCAAATTCTGAGAATCCCTTACCATTAAGTTAGGCTCATGGTATTTGAAACCTCTGCAACATTATGAACAGCTCATTCAAGCTTTCCATCTTCATAGTTCCCCATAATGATCTTACTAGCTCCTTAAATATGGGTGACAGTGACTACATATTAAAGTATTTGAACTGCTTCTCAATATTCCTTTTAGTTTCCTGCAATTTAACCACCAGGGGAAATGGTATGACATTTAGTCTGCTTTTACCTCACAGTAGGCATCATTCAAGCTATTCGTCATTTTTTTATTTATCAAAATCCTATCAATTTTACTGAAGAACCCCCCCAGCTTCTCTTCTATTGATCAAGGTAAAGTTTGCTCCAACTATTTTCATTTTTTTCATCTGCAGCTTATCAACCATATCTTGCAAATCTTCTATCTCATTTACCTCTACTGCATTCCCTCCATATCTATCCTCCAGTTTTAATGGTGAATTAAATCACCAATAATCAACTATGGAACCTCCCTCTGTCCCACCACAATTAAATACTCCTATATTTCTTTTCTCTTATCTTCTAAATTATACCCACACACCACAGTTAAGTAGCCTTTAACATCTATAGCCCTTATCCTCCATGACATATTAATCTGTTGCCCCCCCTTGCTTATTACAGAGATTTCAAAGTAGTTTTGCCTTTATCCAATCCATATCCTCCCTATGTTCACAATCTCTCCACTTGATAACATATTCCATCCTAATCCAATTTTGTCCCAAACCTTTTTTATTTTCATTTTAAACTTTTGTTTCCAGTAGACAGAGTAAGCCTACCTAGTTTAGCAAACAGAAGTTCTTCACCAGCCTGTGCTTCCTCATTTTATTAAGACCCCATATGTTCCAGCATACCATCTTACTCCCCGTCTGGATGATCAGCCAACAAAGTATATGTTCCCCTTTTCTACACCCCTCCCTGATTTCTTCCATTTTTATAACTTTCCCCCTTATTACTTCCAGGTTTCTTAGCATTTGTTCCCCTCTGTTCCACTCCCTGTATTTTTCCACCTTTAACACTTCCACCAACATCCTCAGTATCTTCTTCCCTGTCAGTGATTTTCATATTAGCCTAGGAAGAATGATTTCTGCCTTCTTTAGTCACTTCTGTTTCAGTTTAAGATTTTCTTTCAACCCTTCCTTCCTTTTGCATATCCCTTCATTATGCCCCACCATACCACACTGATTACATTTCTCAGGCTTCCATTCATACTTTAGATTCTGGTGTATCACTGTCTTGTTTTCATTTAAGTACATCACTTTATCAGGAAAATTCTCTCCTATTTTCACCTCTACCTGCAGTCACACATAAGAAATTTTATCCTTTTCAATATTTGATTTGTCTAAGCATATTGGTTTTCCAATAGGACTGATAATTTTGCTAATCAGTTTGGGCTCCCAGTATATTGTAGGCAAACCAGGCATATGAATCCAAATTGGTACTGTATCTGGTTCCTCCAAATTGAAGTTTCTAGTCAAGGGTTTAATAATCACAGGCTTATTGCCAAAGAATACTAAACCCTTTTCTATTACTTCATCACAGAAATTTTTAGCAACAAATTTAACCATAAACATACCTAAATCTAGTAGCTAGATTTTTAATATTTTGTTCCCCCAAATTCTGTGAAAACCCCCATCACTTTGAAAGGCGGATTACATCCAAGAGGCCTGCAAATTACTGTTGAACTCCACTATTTTTCACTCTTAATTACATTCTCCATTGTAATTTCTCCCATCAATGTTCCTTCAATCTCCATTGGTTTGTAGAATTGGACTCCTGACTTCTTTGTTTCAAACAACGAGCTCCAATTTTTACCCTCCTTACATGATTCTTCATGTATCCCTTACTCCAATGTCTTTCCCTCATTCCCTATTTTTCTGGGCGTGGTGATGTTTGAATTTGGGATTTCTATTATCTTCAATTGTTCACCTGATGGTGTACATTCAATCGCTTCATCACACTTTTCTTTGATCAATTTTTCCCCTTACTACTTTCACCTTTCAGTACTCCTTTCAAACCCCTGTCACCTTTTTTCTCCATGTCTTTGAGTTGATCTACCCCCTTCCGGTGAACCTTCCATTTATTTCGATTGCTTTATTTCCCCACATCGAGATGGTAAACTCAATTGAGCTACCATTCCAAGTAAATGGGAAGAACGAAGGTACATATACTAAAGGTGTAATTCTCCTATAACTTAGTGAGAGAGAGAGAGTACTTTGATTAAGGTGCACAAAGTATTTTAGTTATAGGAATCTTATTACAATAAATAAAAAAACAAACTTCAAATTGCCCTATTACTTACATCAATTATTAAATGACCCCGTCAAACGATTAATCAATTTTAAAAAAAACTTAGTGATTAATACATGCTACCTCCAATTTGTTGGATTTGGAACTATGAACTTAGGTGTTTTGATTCAGGTGAATGAAATGAGTGGATAAAATTGATTTTAGAAAGAAAATAGAATGGGTGATTGAAATTGAAAGGTTTGACAAGGAAAATGTGCTATACCTATAAAAGCAACTAAAAAGTGTGTCAAATTCAACGAAGCGGATGGACTATTTAGAAGTCGTGAAAAAAAAGATTACGTTGCCCTTTGTCCCAGACCAAACTTCACACTTCACTTTATGTCACTATTCATTGTCCAACTTTGACCACATATTTGAATAAATATATGATAATAATATTATCATCTATAGATATAACTAAAATAGCAACTTTTTGACAAGTGGCAACCCAAAATTTGCCACATCACCTTTCACAAAAAATAATTACAAAATGAAAATTTTGTATTCAATTAGCCTTTTTTACAATATGTTAGTGTTTCAATGCAATATTCCTTTCTAAAAGGTTTAAAAGTGCCTTAATTATTATATATCTCTTCCATAATTAATTTGGTTATTTTCAATGTAATTATCGAATGAATCACTATCTAGAAAACTTAAAAGACCATGAATGAATTAATTTGTATCCCCTTCTTATTCATGTACATGTACATCTTTTTTTTAATGTCCAGAACTAGAATCGGTCCACCTTTTTGTCTTTCTTCCTCCTTTGTCTTTCTTCCTCACTTTTTATTATTATTATAGTCTCTTTCTGAAAATGCTTTGCTACATAGATTTGTGGCAGTTCAAGAATGGAGAGCTCGAGCAGTCGATCTTATTCCACCCTCAAAAAGGTAATTATAATTTGTCTTTCGAATTCAGTATCTTCTGGGCTTGATTGTTCCCTTGTTGTTATTCTACATTACAAGAAAGTGCATATGAATCCAATAGATAGTATGTGCATTTGTTTTGTACTCTCTCTGTAATTTTTTAGGTTCACTTATGTATATGGTGTCCCCGTTTTAATGTTAAACATGAAAAGCAAGTAGAGCAAGTAGACTCGATCATTTGTTTCTTTTCTTGATTTGTTGTACCTTAAAAGGGATAGTGGTAGTTACAAGTAACAACAATAGACTTGCAAAATTTAAGAAATACCCAAGGTTTTTTTTTATCTTTGATCTCAAGATTGTTTTGTATTTGAGGACTATTTGGTGTCAGGGAGCAAAGCGACTTATCAACATGGTAGATAATGGAATCAAGTATAGTTCTTGCTCATGTTTGATAAAATTGTTGTTTTTGTTGCACATCAAGTAGAGCTCTTTACTTTCACTGATCTCATTTCGGTAAGCCATCATTCACAGTTTAATTCTTAATGGTGCACAAGAAAGCTTCATGTCCTGCGATCATCCTTTTTTTCCTTTGAACATTCTTTGTCTAAGATTTAGACTGCTTAGTATACTCCATCATGTAGACACTAAGAGCAAGCTAAAAAATCTTTTTAAAGCATATTCTTTACATATCATTGTTCGAATAGATTTTCCTAATCAAACAACATTCAAATGATAATGCTAATATTATATATCTATCCAGCAACACACAACTAACTCAAGTCTTCAAATTATGATTGAAGATGAACACTCAAGAGCACCTTATCTTTTGCGTTATACATGATTAAAAATGGTTTAGTGGACCAGTGAAAGAAATGGGCTGGTTAAACAAAATTAGGGTCAAACTATTGCATCTGAAGAAGGTTTTAGAATTTGTAAACTATATACACTAATTCAACAGTTTAATTTGTAAGTAATCTCCATTTATTTATCAATATTTGTTACAGCTTTAGTTAGTTTAATAGTTGATGTAAATAGGAGCAGTGACTTTAGTTTAACAACAATCAGCTAAAAATTACTTAATTTAATCTATTTTGGTTTCCAATGTATTGTGTGAGCAGTTTCAATCTGAATTGATACTTATCATTCATTGACATTGAACCTGATGATTGTATATGATCGAAAGTTCATTTTTTCCTATGAGAAGAGGAAGAAAACGAGTCACACCATTCAATCACACATTGTATATACATGCATACACGTGATATTATTTCCAGTTCGATCTTCTTCTATTTTCTCTTCTGTGTCAATGTGTCAGGGATGATCTTAATTCTTCACCCAACTAGATCACACTGGGCAATATATTTGTGTTTGATACATATGGACATCTACACAAGTATCTTCAGACTTCAAGGCATCATTGCCCAACCCCGCTAAGATGATGTACTTGCATAACTGGGTAATTGCATGCAGTAAGAATTCAGTGCCTTGAACTGTCATTCCCCCCAGAGAGGCTGATCTAGGGTGTAAATTAAAATCACACAAAGTTGTCAAGAGTTTGTTCTTTGATATAATTGTGTGACAAAAAAATATCAGATCCCTTATCATCTATCACCATATTTATATTCTTGTCACGTTTGAGTTACTATTTGATATAACCATCACCGTAGTGTATCTCCTGTAGTAGCTCTTCATGATGGAATCTTATAATATTGGAAATTGTTACTTATTGATCCCATTTGTCCATTTTATGAATAATATTACTTAGCTCATCGGTCTATGTTTTATTCCCAATTGTGATGTCGATGATGTAATTTACCTCCTAAAATATTTTCTTTAGGTGTGACCAAAAGTTTTAGTTTAAGCAGAAAGGAAGATTGAATCTAATAAATGTAGTACTACTATTCAACTAGAGCTACATTAGTGTAGTTAAGTAAAGTAGCAGCACAAAAGACTGACCTTTGACTTATGTAATTTTGTTTCTGAAGATTGCAGGTACGTTCGTGCACCTCGACCCCAATATACTACTGGTAAGTTTTTGCTCTTTTATTTTTTTCCTTTTCCCACCATTGATTGCTATTAGGATTGTAGTTCAGCATGGTTGAATGTTGGTGTTTTAATGTCTTTGAGATTCAGAATACTGAATTTTATGTCTCTTGAGTAGTTGCATGGTGATTTTATAGAATGTGGCTGGGCTTTTGCTTTTTTGGAAATATTATGCCTCACATTTTGTTAGCAATAGCTTTTCTCAGGTAGTGATGATTGTATGATTATAATTTGGGATCGCAATTTGCAAGAAATGTCTCGCAACACTTGAAAAATGTCGATTTTCTGTGACATCGCAGCCTGATGCACGGTGAATTGCGGTGAAGAATGAAGAAGTGTGGATCGTCACAAAGGTCTGATATGGTTTTGAGCATAACTTCTACGTCCAGAGTCAAAATCAGGCGACGCCACTGCCGTTGGAACTGTCTCGACGAGTAGAACAATAGTCACCATCACACCTTGACACATGTTTTTTTGCCCATTTGAGCTCGTTTAAGGCCTCAAAATGGTAATTTACTATTTTCTTATTATCGCTTAATTCCAAATTTACTTTTTTTCATTCTAGGGTTTCATGGTAGTATTTAAAAATCTGTTGTACTATTATGCGATTTTATCTTTCATAGTTATATTTTCGAGAATATTTTCTCTCTGGTGGACTCTAGAACCAAAACCTAAGGGATGTCCTTAATTGTTCTTCAAAAATTCATGATTGTGGATCTCTTTTGACATTCTAACCGCGTCAATTGGTATTAGAGCATGTTTTTCCCTGACCTTTTCCATTGATTCATGATGGGTGATCAACCATTAACAAGGCAAAAGGGATGGGATTATCGTAGCACTTTCTATTTAGAGTAGGCAGATGGAGGCAATGTTGATGCGAGTAGAGAATTTGAGCAATGACGAGTGATCGACTGAGAAGAATCCTAAGGGAAAGAATATTGTCGACGATTCATTAAGTTCGTATGAGGAAGTAACTGTCAGTAGAACTGGGATGAACCGAGGTAATCAACAGAATAATCTTTATTACCTTGATGTCTCATTGTTTTATGGATCCATGGGTATCTGGATTGGCAGATCAAAGTGGATCAATTTTTTGAGGTCATGGAAATTCCTGAGGACAAGAAAGTCAAGATGGTCGCGGTCAAGTTGAAGAGTACACTCGCTGTGTGGTGGGACAGACTGGCTAACTCAAGGTGCAAGTCGAACAATAATCGGATCATATCACGGAGAAAGATGAAGCAGATGACGCTGGATCAATTTTTGCCTGCTGTATACGAGTAGATTTTGTACAAATTGTACATTAAGTGCTCCCAAGGAAAAATGTCAGTTCAGGACTACACGGCTGAATTCATGCGTTATTGTGAACACAATGAACTTGACGAGTCTGATAATCAGAAGGTGGCTAGTTATGTTAGTGGCATGAAACCTTCGATTCAGGAGAAGATAGGGTTACACACTATGTGGACTCTAACTGAGGCTCAAACTTTGGCCATGAAAGTAGAGATGATGGAGAACTCCCATCGTGGTGGAGGTGGTGGTTTTCCTGGTTTTCAAAAATTTCAGCCCCAGAGAAATTTTGAGTAATCTGGAAGCAAGGAGAAGACCGTGGTAACTAAGGACTCCAACCTTGAAACTGGTGGTGGTGGTGGTTCAGGTGGTGTGCAAGATAGAAGGGTGTTCCCAAACAGGGCACCAATGCAGAGATAGCCTAACTTGTATGCTAAGATACATGGTGAAAAGTGTTTTCGTTATTGTGGCATTGGGAACATATCGAATGTTTTCCCATCAAGGACCATGGCTATCCTAGAAGAATATGGAGAGAACGATGCACCAGATGAGCATGAAGGAGTTGAGTTCGCCGAAGAGGAGGCAACTGAGAAGGTCAGGATTGTGTTTCAGCGGATTCTATTATCATCCAAGGATAAGGGGCATTATAAAAATCTTTTCAGAACCCACCCTTCGATTGATAACAAGCTGTGTAATTTAATTATGGATGGTGGTAGTTCTGAAAATCTTATTTCTGCATGGTTAGTTGAATATCTGAACTTACCCATTGAGCCTTATAAAAAAACTGTGTACCTTAGGTTGGGTTAGTAAGGGTAACCAGGTTAAGGTGACGTTAACTTGTAATGTAACTATTTCAACTGGGAAGCATTGCAGAGAGAATGTGTTATGCGATGTACTAGCCATGTGTTTTTGGGGTGGACTTGGCAGTTTGATAATGACATTACACACAAGGATCGTGACAATGTCATGTTGCTTACATGGGGAGGGCATATGATTGCTATGGCTCATGTTCATCATTTTGGCAGTGGCACATGAAGCAAGCAGTCAATTTTTTTTTATTATGACACAAGGTGAAGAGGAACTTGGTATGTTATTATTAAGCCAATTGTTTCTATCACATGGTGATGAATAGGTTTCTGAGTGATAAGAAGGAGGAGATATCATTTCCAATGGAAGTGCTGGCAATTTTGGAGGATTTTTAGCAGTTAACTGGTGACGAGCTTCCAAGTGAGTTACCCCATATGCTTGATATTAAGCATCAGATTAATTTGGTTCCTGACTCTAGCTTGTCAAAACTCCCACACTATCGTATGAGCCCAAAGGAAAATGAGATTCTGAGTTCATTCGTGAGAGTATGAGTCCTTGTGCGGTTCCTGTTCTTCTTGTTCCTAAGAAGGGAAATCAGTGGCGAATATGTGTTGATAGAAGGGCGATCAATAACATTACTATCAAGTATTGATTTTTGATTCCTCGATTGGAGGACATGCTTGATGAGTTGACGGGTTTGAATGTGTTTTTGAAGATTGTTCTTCGAAGTGGATATCATCATATTTTTAAGGCCTAAAGATGAGTGGAAGACAGATTTTAAGAGCAATGACAAACTATATGAGTGGTTGGTGATGCCTTTCGGGTTGTCCAATGCCCCTAGTACCTTTATGAAATTGATAAATCAAGTTTTATGCCCTTTCATTGGTTCTTTTGTGGTGGTTTTCTTCGATGATATCCTGATTTATAGTTAGACCAAAGAGGAGAATTTAGAGCATTTTAGGCAGGTGCTGCAGGCTTTGATGGAAAATTAGTACTACATTAACCTAAAAAAGTGTACGTTTAGCACCAACAAGTTTTTTCTGGGTTTGTTGCTGGTGAAGATGTGATTCAGGTTGAAGAAGATAAGGTGCATGCTATCCGCGAATAGCCAACACTTACTTCTGTAACAGAGGTACGTAGTTACCATGGTTTGGCTACGTTTTATAGATGTTTCATCCAGAAATTCAGTGATGTGACTGCTCTCATAACTAAGTGCTTGAAGAAGGGAAAATTACATTAGGTTCCTGAGCAGGAACAAAGTTTTGCCTTGATCAAGGAAAAGATGTGTACTACACCCATATTAGCTTTGCTTGATTTTGATAAGGCTTTTGTAGTGGAATGTGATGCTAGTGGCGTAGGGATTGGGGCTGTACTATCCCAGGAGAAGAGGCCAGTGGCATTTTTTAGTGAGAAACTGATAGAGGCTCAGCAGAAGTGGAGTACTTTCGATCAGGAGTTCTATGTTGTTTTTAGAGCTCTAAGAAAGTGGGAGCATTACCTATTTCAAAGGGAGTTTATTCTATTCACTGATCATCGGGCTTTGAAGTTTCTCCATAGCCATAAGATGATTAATAAGATTCATGCTCAATGGGCCCTTTTTTTTTGCAAAAGTTTCCTTTCATTATTCAACATAAGTTAGGAAGGTCGAATAAGGTGGAAGATGCTTTGAGTAGGGGGGGGGTTTCTTTGTTTATTACTTTGGCACATGAAATTTTTGGTTTTGAATGTCTGAAGGAGCTGTATGACGAAGATGTTGAATTTAAGGATATTTGGGTGAAGTGCAATGATGGTAATATTAATGGAGTAGATTTTCATGTTCATGATGGCTATCTGTTCAAAGAAGATTAGTTGTACATCCCTAACTCTCCGTTTAGTGAGAAACTGATTCGGGATTTACATGGCGGTGGTCTTAGTGGTCATTTGGGGAGAGATAAGACGATTACTAATTTGGAGGAGAGGTACTATTGGCCACATTTGAAGAGGGAAATGAGCATTATTGTCAAGAAGTGTTATGTCTGTCAAGTTTCTAAAGGCCAATCTCAAAATACTGGGTTTTTTACATGTCATTACCAGATCCTGAAGATATTAGGCAAGACTTGTCCATGAATTTTGTGTTAGGGTTGCCTCGTACCCTACGTGGTGTAGATTATGTGTTCGTGGTGGTGGACAGGTTTTCCAAGATGTCACACTTATTGCATCTAAGAAGAATGTTGATGCATCCAATATTGTGAAGCTATTTTTTTGGGGAAGTTGTTCGTCTTCATGGAGTTCCCGGGTCCATTACTTTAGATAGGGATACAAAATTGCTCAGTCATTTTTGGATTACTTTATGGTGGATGTTTAGGACTGCTTTGAATAAGAGCTCTACAGCCAACGCCCAGACTGACGAGCAGACTGAGGTAACGAACCAAACGTTGGGAAATATGATTCGTAGTGTTTGTGGTGAGAAGCCGAAGCAGTGGGATTTGGCTTTGCCTCGGATCGAATTTGCTTATAACAGTGCAGTGCATTCAGTTACGGGAAAATCTCCATTTTCTCTTATTTATACAATTGTCACGAAGCATGTGGTGGATTTGGTCGAGTTACCAAAGGTTCCTAGAGTTAGGAAGTCGGAAAATATCTCCAAAATCTCCATTTTTACAACGTAAAGTTTCTATACAACAGTTAATATTTTTCTATTTAAAATGAATATATTATACTCCTTTTGTCTCATAGAAATTGACTCAATTACTTTTGGATCGGTATTTTATGCAAGATGAGGTGAAAGTGTTGATGGGAAATAAAGGAAGAGTATTTTGGTAATGGAAGAGTTGAATAATAGATTTGATCAACCTCTTGAGGGATAATATAGTAAATGCACAAGTTTATTTTTTTTGTCATTTTAGGTAATAATTGAATTGTGCCAATTTCTGTGGTACGGGTGAAAATAGAAATTGTGCCAATTTTTCTATGGGACGGAGGGAATATTTTTTAATATAGTATTAAAGATTGAGTCATTTATTTTATTTTTAAAAATAAAAAATTTATTTATTTTAGATACTGCATATAGATATATAATAAAAATTTATTACTTGTTAAAATTTAAATCTACACAAAGTCTTGTTTTATGCAGCCTAAACTTTAGGCAGGGTTTATTATGCAATTAGTATAAGGTTAAATTTAGAGATGGGTTTTTCATTAAATATACTAATAAATCTAGGGACCTACTGTGCAATTATAAAAAACTATATAAATATTAAAACTTTCATATTGCCATTTATTTTCGTTTCATCTCTCCTGCGTAACTGACACCGCTCCTCCTCAACTATCATCGGTCCGCCGCTAGTTGTCACCGCTCTGCCGCAAAGTGCCACCGCTCCGCGTCACAGTCGTCGTACATCTGCTACTTCCGCCAAAAAAGGTGACTGTCCTCGCCCGCGTATCTACTACTTCCGCTGGAGAAGGTGACTTTCCTCGTCGAACGTCTATGGAGGATTGGAGCTCCACGCCGCAAAGATCCGACACAGAGATCGATGAGACGGAGAGGAGATGACAGAATGAGATTAATGAGATGGCGAAGATTCGACTGGAGCGTGGCGGCATCACAGAGAAGACAGCGGTGGAGTCACATAGAAGCTTAGCTGCGAGAATGTTGGTGCACGTGAGATCCACACGCTGCACGACAGAGACGACGAGTGTTGTACAATCGTGGCTACAGTGGACGGCGATGGCGGACGGACGGAGACGACGGACGACAAATTCGACTCTATTCACAAATTCAACTCTGTTTGCGATGTCCAGAGCTCCGGAGAATTCAGTCTACTGAGACGGCGGTGAGTGCGTTTGCTTTGAGTTTTATTGCTTTGTGTGATTGTTGCTCCGACTACCGGTATTATGTGGTGTCGTCGGTGCCAAAATCTTGTGTTTTAGTCTTCTATGTTTTATCGTCAAGACGTCGATGATGTGTGATGTTGTGTCCGATGTGTGATTTTTGTGTGTTTTTGTGATGATGATGTGTGATGCTCTG
>JAULKK010283095.1:0-14099 GCA_032355705.1 Rubia peregrina
GTGCCAATAGTGGTCCTTTCTTGGATGGCGACGGATTGCGGCAGACTCCTGGCTTCTGCTTAGCGTGAGGTCTCGGCGCCAGCACTATTCATCAGATTCGAAGTTTTGAAACCTTGAATTGCTGGTTCCGTGACTCGCGGCATGGTAAGTGCTGCACTACTAGCTTGGTTTGTCACGACAGGTTCCAAAATTGGCATGTGTCGGGGTCTTCCTCTCGCCATTGATCTACGAGGTTGAGCTGCTGGCTGGACCGCTGGTTCAGGATTGTAAACACGCCGGTTTTGAATTCACTAACTTCGCCGAAGGTTGTTGATGTCAGACATACATTCTTGAGATCACGAGAAAGTCGGCCCCATGTTGGACGCCAATTGATGAATGAGTTTCCACCGATAGAAGCCTCTCTTCATGATCCCTGAATCGCGTCCGACCTGCAAAACAATGCCCCCGGTGTCCGGGGGTAAACACTCCGATGCTTAAGTTAGTATAAGCGTTGTATTAAGAGTGTATTGAATGAATTAAGATTTACCAGACCTTTGTATTTATAGGGGAGGAAAACCCGATTTCCTTCAGGATATGAGCTCCTTTTCCTTATAGTAATTCGAGTATAATTGGTAACTTGCGATATCTTCCTTGTAGGAATCAATAATATCATTAATTAAGATTGGATCACGCGTCCCTTTATGGGACTCGAGTTGGACCTTAGTCGTTACCTTAAGCTCGAAGGGTCGAGGTCCAGGTATCATCAGATGCAATAGTATCTGCAATATAAAGAGGAAAAACCTCTCAACATCAAACTTCTAATAATTTTCCGAAGATGGAATATCAAATAAGATAGAATAGTTTCCTTTCGATAGAGTCCGTACCAGTTCTCCTGTAGTTCTTGTGAACTGTATATAAAACAAGCACAGTAAGATGAGAAAATTTGTACCGGAACTCCTAACCATATACGCCCTTGCAGTTCAAAGCAAACAAAATAGATAACACTCTTACAAATATATTTCATAGAAAAGAAGTTAGCAGATGGTTTCATTCATAATATATTAGCACCAAGTTTCAAGAGCTCGAGACGTTAGATTGAATGATCCATGTAAACTAGACAGCCTTCATCCCACAGCCTTCTTTTCGCTGCTGAAGGAAGTGTTTATTAAGGCATTACTAGGTTAGCAAAGAGCTGCATATTTTACTCTTCCGCACTAAATTCTAATTGTGAGAAATGAGAGAATTACAGGTGTGAAGGGTTTGTAAGGGAATCGCAACGCCATAGCCATTGACTTGAATAATCTGGTTTTCGTTTGAGAGAACGGACTTGTAATTCTGATAGCTCCTCGGCTCCCTCGCCGGGACTGTTTTACACCTCGCCATTGCGTTCATCTCCTATCCTACTTGGCGCCGTCTCTGTCCACTTAAGAACAAACTGTTTACCAATGCAATAATATTTGTGATAATTACAAAATCCCAAGATTTTAGAATAGGTAGAATTAGTTTTCTTTTTTTTAAGGAAAGCCACATGTGATGGTGAGAGTTTAGCAGATCCCGACCTGTTTATTAAAATTTAAAAAATAGATACATAAAAGAGGGGTTCAATACCTTACCTCTATGAAGATTTCTTCTGATAATCTTAATCTATACAATACAAGGATCTAACCTAAAGATTATCCGAAAAACAGAGTGCTATTCTGAAATACATGAGGTGTTCTATTTATATAATTCAATACAAAACAAGTCCTATAGCTAGAACTTAACCAATTTGGACATGAGGGTAGGATTCACATCGAGGTTCATTTGTCCGTATATATCTTTTTGGAAGACCTGCAGTAGAATTTTTTTTGTTTGCCTGCTCTTTACTGGCCATCTTTGAGAGAAGGTCTGCAATTCCAATTGCTTCTCTAAATATGTATGCTAAGGTGTATTAAAATTGTTGTAGAAGCTGCCAGATTGTTCTCATATATTAGAGGCATTTCCATGGAATCTTGTATTGCTTATGTACCATCTTCACAAGCATTTCAGAATCACGCTCTATCTCAATTTTCATATATGATATTCTGGTGCTAAGAGTAGTCCATGCCTCAGAGCCAAAGCTTCAGCCTGCAAACTGGTGTCAGAAATGATGTTCTTGACTAAAGCAACAAAAACATTACATGTGTGATCTCTGATGATGCACCCAATCCACGCATTGTCATTCTTCAAGAAAGAACTATCAGTATTCAACTTATAGGTAGATGACAATGTCCATTTAATGATTCTAAGGTTTCTGAATTTTTTCCTTCTGATATAGAAGTTTTGGGCATGTGTGTGTCAAATCCCATTAAAACCCTGATTGAAAGCAATCAGAATATTATTAATTTGGTGCAAAATCTTCCTGATTATGATACATGTACTTGGTTTTATACCCTCAAAGGTATATGTGCATCTAGCATGCCATAATAACAAAACAACTACACAAGGTATAATCATAACAATTTTTGACAATGCAGCATCATTAGAATCAAGATTCCAGTAATAAAAGTATCTATCCCATAAGAACTGAAAGGCATTGGTGTTCAGTCTGAAAACTGTATTTTTTTTTAATAAGTAGGGGGTTGTATTTAAGGCTCCCCGTACCAGTTAAGTAGAAGATAAAATTTTGGAATTACAATGAGAATTAAGACTACTGAAAACTGTATCAATTGTGTTCAAGATCTATTGAACAAATCCAAATTGGTTAAAGCTATGATGTATTCATTCAGAATCATTGAAACAAAAACAACACCTTGAAGGCAGATGAAACTAAAAGTTTTCTAATACATCTGGGTAAGCTATTAACATGTCAAGTAGTTTCCAGCTCATTTAGTTTATTTTCTTGGGGATTAAATTAGACCATAAGTGTTTAAATGAAGGTATTTTCATTTTCTTTGGTCTTATTAATTCATAAGCTGATTTCAATGTGAACTGATCACTTTTTGTTAATTTCAAGGTTAGTTTGTCTTTATATTCTGAGAAGACTCTGTGGTCCTTGTTTACTATGTTGATTATGTTATCAGGCAAAAAATTCTGAATTGGTTAATATAACATGATTTGTTAGTTAAGAATTCAGAGACTAAGATGTCTGAATATGAAGGATCTAATGTGTTATTTAAATGATCAATTAATGGTCCAATCTCAGTCCAGCTTGCAAGCCAGAAGGAGACTGATACACTGCCTATTTGAATCTAAGAATTATCTAATGCTAATTGTTGAATCTCTTTGATTTGCTGCCATGTTTTTGAGGTTTTATGTGTGCCAGACATAAACCACATTTTTTGAGCCCAAAAAGATTTCTCTTGTTAAATCTTCCACCATAGTTTAATTGAGAAGCTTTTAGTTAGAATGTTTAAATTCTTAAAACTTAATCTATTTCCATCAGTTGGATAACATAGTTTAGGATACGATCTCCACGTTTTTTTGTGTTAATCAATTTCAGGACTGGGCTCCAAAATTACCTGGAAAGGGTTTCATGAATCTGATTTATCATGTATTTAGTTGGATGCAACAAAGATATTAAATGAACTGGCATTGTAGCCAAAACATATCTTATTAGTGCTTCTTTACCAACTGGAGATAAGAGTTTATCGTGCCATTTGTTTTTTTTTTCCTTTGATTGAAGTTAGCATCCCCAGAAAGAAAGATTTTTTAGCTTTTTCTGTGTAGATAGGACATCCCAAATATTTAAAAGGCAGGGATCCTGTTATCATTTTTGTCTCTTGTTAATCAAGTTGATGATTTTGTTAGGAGTATGTTTAGATGTGTAAAAAGATGAATTCTCAAAGTTAACCTTTTACCCCGTTGCTAAGTCAAATGATTTCAAAAGGCTTATTTTTGTTTTTAAACAATTTTTAGAGTATTTTAAGAGAATTTTTGTATGATCAGCAAATGATAAATAAGAGGCTGTTTTCATTTTGTATGGTAGTTCATATGGTTGCATATCTGACTAGGAAGTTAAAATTTTTAGAAAAAGCTTCTGCCATTAGAATAAGCAGTAGAGGGGATAAAGGGTCTCACTGTTTAAGTCCTCTATTTGCTGAGAAAAAAACAACTATTTTCCCATTAATCAATAGTGAGAAGAAACATGATTTAATGTTCAGCATTATTAGGTTAACAAGTTTATTTGAAAATCCCAGCTTGAGTATAATTTTGGGTAAAAAAACCAAGACAGTATGTCTAAGACTTTCATCATATCCAGCTTAATTATCATATTGTATCCCTTAATTTTGTATGTAATTGGTTGGTTAGTTCTTGCGTTAAGAGTACATTATCTTCCAGCTCTCTTCCTGATACGAATACGGATTGTTCTGGACTTATAATGGTGTCCAAATAAGGCTTTAATGTGTTTGCTATGATTTTTTAAAAGACCTTGTTTTAAAAATTACACAGACTGATGGGTCTGTAATCTTTGAATGTAGAACAAACATTTTTTGGGATTAGGATTATAAGGGCTGATGAAATGGCTTTAGGTATATCTTTCCCTTCAAAAAATTCTTCAACAACAATTAGGAAATCAAATTTTATGATGCCCCAACATTTGTGGAAGAAGATTCCTGAGAAGCCATCAGGTCCAGGGACTGATTGGCTATTCATTGAGTGTATTACTTCAGTTAATTCTTGCAAAGTTACTGGTTTGAGTAATTTTTTATTTATATCCTCATTGACTAATTTTGGGATATTCTCCAGAGTCCATGAAGTGTTAATCCCTGATGGATCTTATTGTTCTTCAGTAAGAAGATCATAAAAGAAACTAATAGCTTCCTTTTCTATTTCCTCTTGTTCCTGAAGACATTGACCATTTTTTTTATGGAACAGATTAATTTTATTATGTTTATTTTTGGATTGATTGATGGAAGAATTTAGATTTTGCATCACCTTCTTTCAACCATTTTAGTCTTGATTTTTGTTTCAAAAAGATCTCTTGATTGTTTAAAGCTTGTTTTCATTTTACTTTTGCAAGATTTATAGCTTGCAAGTTTTTGGAGTTTTCTGAGTTTGTAAGTCGATTTCAGCTTTGATCAGAAAGTCTTCACAAATTTGGGTTGTATCAAAGATACTACCTCATGTTGTTTTGTTCCAGAATTTCAAAGAGTTTTTAAGTTCTTAAGTTTAAATGAGAGTCTGTACATTCCTTTTAGGTTTGTATATATATTCCAAGCATCCTCAACTGATTGCATGAATGAAGGGTGATTAAACCAACATTATTGAAACTTGAAAGGTTTAGGAGTATTTTTTGGAGAGGAATATGAAATATGGAAGATTTGGGGGGGGTTGTGTGATCTAATCCTTCTCTTGCTAAAGTTTTTATCTTGGAATCTTGAAATGTAGACCACCAATGGCTGTTTGAGATACCTCTATCTAGCCTTTTCCATACCCTACCCTTGGGTCTCATGTCAGTCCAAGTGAATAGTCTTCTAGTTGTAGGTAGATCAGTGAAGTTTTGAGAATTTATAAATTTATTAAAGTTTCCAATGCTGTTTTGATCTGGTATGGAAGGACCTAGATATTCCTCATTATATGAAATAATATTAAAGTCCCCTATTAGACATATAGGTTCATCATTCAAATTAGATAGCTTCTGCCATAATTTATTTCTCTCTTTAATGGCATGTTTAGCATGCACAAAACTAATTTGACATTTTGTTGAGAAGTTCTGTGCTTTGATTGTTGTCAGGATGAGATGTTCATCAGTAGATATAATATCTTCTGATATTTCATCATCCCATACAATCCATATTTTACATCCTGGAACAGCAAAGAAATTATTAAACCCAAGTGCTCTTGATGTGTTGTTCTTAACATTGGTTCAATTATAGCACAAAGTTTGATACCATTACGTATTTTAATGTTTTTTAATCAAGTTTGATTACGTTTATTTCCCACTCCTCTGATATTCCATACACATATATTTAGACCTATCATTAATGTGCTTTGGAAAGGTTCAAATATGAACGGGTGAAAACCGTTCTAGGAGTAGAGGTGTAATCTTTTTTACTATGTTTTTTAGTTTACTTTTGAGATCAAATTCTATACTCTCATCTGCATTTGAAGGATTTTTAATCAAAGAATTAAATCTATGTTGGGCTGAAGTTAAGTTGGCTTTCAGCTCTTCCAAGTTTTGTTTTTCTTAGTTAAAAATTTGTTCATTCTGTATTTTAAAAGTTTCAGTATTAAGCTAGACCATATTTTTATTCCTTTTCTTATTTGAAGATAAAATAGGGGAATCCCCTCCGTTTATTTCAATATCATCTTCAGTTGGACCAGTGTTGTTCAACTTTTTGCTAATTTTAGAAGTTGTTGATTTTGGATGAGATGATTTATGTAGGGGGATATCTTGGTTTTTCTGATGAGCAGAGACATACAAAAAAGTAAGATTCATAGAGGGGGGAGAAATAATATCAGTCATTTTGGGAAGGTTATCATGCTGACTACTAGGAGCTGCATCAGTTTCCACATTATATAACACAGAATTGTGCTCATTTTCCAAAACGGAGATCATAGAAGAACCAGATACATTGCTAGAATGTGTTTTCTCATTTATCACAACTGAGTTAATAGATAGGTTCACAGCAATATCAGTATCAGCAATTGTATTCCCATTTTTCTTCACATTAGACAGAGCAGTAGAATCAAGAGTAAGAGCAAGAGAATAAACCTAAGATTCTTGTTCAAGGATCTGTACTTCAACATTTTTTTGTTATAGTTCTTTGAAGTCTCAGTGATGCTTCCATTGTTAATATCAACCTGAACTTGTAACATATCTTGAGGAATAATGTCAGCTTTGTTCTTGTGAACTGGGATATAGAGTTCTCCTTAATTGAGAAACCATATGAGGAAGGACCATTCCCTTTACCTTTGTTACTTCTCTGTTCATCAGTGGGATGGTTTAATTACCTGTTGGATTCATTGAATCTTTTGGTCTCCAAGAGAAAAAATTGAATGTGTTTTTATCAAACCTGCACACTGAAGTTGTATGCCCTAGTTTAAGGCAGTTAGAGAAATACATGGGAACACCCACATATTCAACATGTTTTCAGAAACCCATGTCTCTAAAACTTAATCAGATTCATTCCTATATAGGCCTTGTGACATCTATTTGGATACAAACTCTAGCAACATGCGGTCTAGTTCTATTCAATTTGGATTTGTCAACTTGTATAGGGTTAATAGTAAATTACCAATAGACATTAACACCCAGTAATCAATTTTTTTGGTGGTAAGCCATATAAAGCAATCTAGATTAGGGCTATAAGTGAATCAACATTAGGATTGAAATTGGAAACCCATTTAATCATTATAATTGAATATGATCTAATATTTCAAATCTTATGGAGCCAGCATATATAATAATCATCAGGAAATGAAAAGGAAATCTACACTTGACGATTATCTAATAGAGTAATATTAATATGGCCCTTAAAACATGTTGTTTGGAAATCTTCTATGAGTTTCTCCGTTTGAGGCCGACTGCGAGAGAATTTCCCGACCAGTGTCCATCGGAGATGAGCTTCCAATTGCGAGCACTCTTCGTTTGTAAAGGGAAGCACTGGCTCACCCGAATGCTCTATTTTCTGTTTTAGATTGAAAGGGGACGCTAGTATTGATTGTGTTATGGCCAGGGTTAAGATTCAGGGCATTGCGAAGTTCTTTGTTTAGCGCTTGTATATATGAAATAGGTTGATTTGGTGCAGATGGTGGCTCCGCCATCACGGCGGCACCAGACTAGAAGAGAAAGAGGAGCATATGTGAGAGAAGAGGCAATCCTAGAATTTTGGGGTGTTTCAGAGACGAGGAGACAGAACCATTATCGAGGTAGAGTTGTTTGGTTGACGAAAACTATTGAAAGTGTGGAAATTTATAATTAAGAAGAAATTAAACTTCCCACATAACGTGGGAAATATCCTACCGAGGACCCCCCCCCGGTCGAACGAAATTCTTCCATGCTTTTAATGTACAATTACCTTTTCATCCCACAAAACACGCCTAATTTTTTTTTCATTTCCCTTCCATTACGTGTAACTTTTTCCACTTCCCTCTGTTGCCAAACAACGTGCTGGTAAATAAATCACTAGAAATATAAATTCATGTATGTGCAACCAAACACAATATATGTATATCCTAAGAATTTGATCATGGAAATAACTTTCCCTGAAATTGAAATTACCGCAGGAATTAAATTTCCACATAAATCAAACGACTCTATCTCTCTTCTTTTTTCTTTTCTGATTCCATTCCCCTTCTTGTGCTTGAACCAAAGGGCCCCCTAAAAAGTGATGGTCAAAAACTTTATAAGTTTGTCCTTCATTTATAAATTAAATATCCATGACTAATTTTATTTTATTTTTATTGATTAATAAATAGTACTCCCTCTGTCCTAACAGAAATTGCACTATTACTTTTCTTACATTATTTTCTATCAAAGTTTGACCGAATATTTGAATCCATATATGAACAAAAATATTATCGTGTATGATATTGTTCAATTTATCGTAACAAGTAGTTTCAAAATATCAACTTTTTATTTACCGTTATTATATGTAGGAAAAACATATTAACGGTCAAACATGATTTTTGGACAACTCACTAATGATTGCTGTTCAATTTCATCCGGGACAGAGGAAGTATATTAAAATAAAATAATTATTTATTTATAAGTAAAATAAAAAATTTAAATAAACATGATCACTTATATTAAATTGTGCATCGATTAATCTAGGCAGATAATCAACCAAAAAGTAAAATTCATGGGGGCATTTGGTTTATATAAATTAGGGAAGGGGAAAAGAAATCTTAGATCTTGATTTCTTAGTTAGTGTTTGGTTTGCATTTATCATCATTCCTTTTCCTACTTCACGAAAACCACACGTCTCCACCTCTCTCTCCTTCCTTCTTCCTAAAACCTTCAACGCCGTCGTCCATTGTCAAGCGATTGTGATCCCTATTTATACTCGTTTCAAGATAAGATAATACTTTATATTTATTATAAAAATAAGAATAAAAATTAATGATTATTATTTCAACAAAATATATAACAATTTTTTGGGGTTGCATATGGATCAAATTTAAATAAAGCTATAATTTTGATATCATTTTTTTAAATTTAAATAACATATTCATTATTTTTAACTTTATATTGTAAATAATAGTTATATTATTTTATAATAAGTACTATTATTTTTAAATTCTATTCATATTATTACTATTTATATTCTAAATTAAATAGTAATGTCATACTTTGACTTAAATAACTTTAAGATAAAAAAATTAATATAACAATGTTTGATTTTTATATTTTAACTATTTTATTAAAAAATAATGTGTTTTACATCGATTTTTTTAAAAGGTATTGAATTCAATTTTTATTTCATCTGGGACGTCCATTCTTAAAAGATTACGCATGTAATTTTATTAATATCATTATTAGCACATTTTTTGCATTATATGAACTACATATGGAGAACTGTAGAATTTTAAATCAGTCTATCATATGTTATTTACCTATATTTTAAAATATGTATATATATATGAACTAAAAAATATGTAAAGAACAATGAGTAAAAAATGATTTATCATAAATTATAAATAAATATACATTTTTAATCACATAAGACATATTAAAAAGTTAAGAAGAGGATCGAACCATACACTTTTGTATTTAAATATTATTTTATATTAACTAGATATGACAATAGTTCATTGAATACTTTAAATATTTTTAGCATATTTATCATTTGAAATAATTTATACTTATATTTGTAATTTTATAAATAATTCTAAAAATAATTTTTTCCCTACTATGAACAAAACAGTAACAAAGGGAGTGGGAGAGAATTTGATTCTCTTTCCATAACCGAACCAAACAGATTTTAATAAACAAGTTTATTCCATTCCTCTCTCCTCCTTTCCCTTTCTTGATTCCTTTCCCTTTCCCTATTTGAAACAAAATGATTTCTCAAATTGTTTGGTTTAGCAATGGAAAATGAATCAAATTTTCTTCCATTCCCTTTGCACGTATTTGGTTCAAAAAGGGGAAACAAATTTGATTTTAAAATTTAAAAATCAAATAATCTCTCTGCTTTATTGGATGTGGCATGTTTTCCCCCCCTTTTTGTTGTTTTTTTATGAATTTGGTATACTTTCCATTTATAAAAAAAATCCTTCAATTTCATCCACTCATTCTACTTTTTCCTTTCTAAATTCAATTTCATCCACTCATTTCATTCACCTAAATCCAAACACATAAGGCTATGATGCCACATCCCACGAAACGGAGGTAGTATACAAGATAAGTAGTTTCATATTAATCACACATGCTAATAATGAGTAATCACTCAGAATTACCAATTTTATTTAATTTTTACTAAATATTTTTGTGAAATATCATAAACCAATAGAAATTCAAATCACTACATAATAAAATAAATATTTTATTATATTCAAAAACACGTAATTAATTCTCTATCATTAAACAAAAATTAATCATTCAACATTGAGTACCATATACATCTAAATATCATCAATCCCACCCGAAATAGGACTCCCAAGTTGATGGAGATCCTAAGACGATTACCACCATAAATGACGACATTCCACGTCTTGATCAAACATTCAAGGGTTACGTTCGGGATCCTCTAAGTGACATGGCTGGACCGATGACAAGGTCAAGAATGATGTTTAGGGATGCAGCATTGAATGCTTTGATTGATCACCTTCATGATGAAGAATTAATGAAGAAGTCGGCAATGGCTTGGATTACTTATTCAAGTTTGTCGATCAACTGAAGACAATATGAAGAACACTATACTCTTTTTCCCATTGGGGTTTTTAATGAGGTAGTATGATCATTTTAAACATTATTTTATTTCAGTCCAATAACTCGGCCATGTGGGCTTCTGAAGAGTTCCTTATTTTCGAACCAGTCCATTGGGTTTTCAAAAATATTGTCTTTTATTCTGATTAGAATTAGATTTGATAAGATTAGATAAGGAAATATTTTCTAGTCTAAATCTCGGAACAGGTCGGCCGAAATTAGAGTGTGATAGGGTTTTATATAATTGGTATTTTAGTTAGATATGGTTTTACCTTCCTTAAGCTTCCATAAGTTGAGTCTGATTCTAATTCTGTTCAGGGTTTTGACATGGCCAAATTTTACCTCTATAAATAGAGGGTGTGGATGAGAATTGTGACATCTTCTATCAATGATATATTCAAATTTTGAGACATTCTCATTATCTTCATTGTTGCTTAAACCCGCGGGCTATTTAAGTTTCAATCTCCTTTGTATGTGTACATGCGGGCTATATGCTGATAAAGTATCCTTGTGATCTAAACTTGCAAGCTATTTAGATAACAAGTCGGAGTTGGGTGTACCATGCGGGCTAGACACTGCAATGTCGTGCAACTTAGGTGGGTTGGGCGAGATTCCCATCTTAGTTAAAGATCCAATATTCCACAAACCAGAGTCTTTGAAAGGAGATTCATATCAATTGGTATCAGAGCAAAGCAAAAGATCCTCAGACAAGAACATCATAAGGGGGTTTTGAGTTTTGCTGTTTTTCTTATTTCAAAATTTTTGACTTTAAATCATAGACTCATTCGTGTCATATTCTAACTGTTTTTGTTTGATCTTTCTTAGCAAGAAGGTTGAATCTTGAGTTGAAGGACGTTAAAGGGTCTGAGAGTTAGAATACTTCGGTATTACTATCCACCTTCACCTTCTTCAATCGAGTAAGAAGGACGTTGAAGGGTCTGAGCGTTAAAAAGTATTATTTGCCTTCACCACTCTGTCAGTTTCGTAGATCTAGGTAATTTAAATAATTTATGTGCTTGTGATATTTTTCGTCAAATCTTCTGAAATTTTTTGCATGCTCCTAATCCTTATTGCTTTCATTGTCGTTATTTGATTCCGTAGTCTTGAATTGTTCTTAATTCTTGATTACATGCATAAAAAAATTCATTTGTGTCGTTTTCCATATATAGTGTCATATTCTTGATCCTTACGATCTTGAATATCACGAAGTTCATTCGAATCAAGAGGAAGTTGTCGTAGATTTCTTTTCCAAGTTTTATATAGGCTTAAACTGTTCCAAAAAAAAATTGAAAATCAAAACAAAGGGGATCAGAATTTGGGAAAACCATATCGGAAATTTGGGGTTTGGAAAAATCAGATTTGGGATCCATTTGTAATTTTCAAAAAGTTTGGGGCTATTTTGAAATTTTCAAAAAAATGGGGATTTACACGGCAGAATTTTTTTGGAAATCAGAATCAGAATTTGAGTGAAATATTTTTGGAAAAAGAGCTGAATTTATAGCTTCAAAATAAAGGAGAAAAAGCAAGAGAGAAAAAATCTGATTCAAGAAAAGAAAAGGAAAACTAATTCCTAGTTGAGAGTGGAGAAATTGAATTTCTATATATAGAGGGCTTGGGTTTCATTCAAAAACACACCTTGATCAGCAAGGTTCCAGGTATTTGTTGTTTTTTGAAAGAATTATGGTTGAAAATCTTAATCCTATTTGATTTTAGGAAATCATCTTTATTATCGGAATTTTGTTGAAACCCATATAAAGCGTTCTTAATTTGATCATAACTTCTTTTTTATAGCTCTTATTTGAGCCATTCAACTTGATTTGTGTTCCTTATTCTCTGTAGAATTTGGAAATCCAATTCGTAGAGCATGTTTATGAGTTTACCTATTTTTAAATTTTGAAATAAGTTCTGCAGTACATTACTCCTGAAATGGCTCTGAATTGCGGTTGTTTGACTGAATTACCCATATATTAACCTACTCCTTATGAGTTGCGAGTGATATACACTTGGTGAGCGATCTTACTAAGCAAAGGAAAGGGGGGATTTTTATTACTAACCGTTTAATTTCTTCTTAGCAGTTTAGCCAAGATGGCGGACGATAATCCTTTCGTCCCGCCTTTTGTTAAAGATCCCAACAATTTGCCTCTTATTACCAAGTCCAACAGTAGGCTCAATAAACAACCACGAGATGAGGCGCCAGATAGTTGGGAGCGTCATGGGTTCAAACCGAATGAACCTCTCGATCCAGATCATTTTGCTGCTACCATGAATGCGATGATGAGTGAGATGCACAGATTGGCGTGCAAAATTAACACCATTGCGCCTCCCACTCCTCAATCCACGACCATGAAGGGAGACCCTCAAGGTCATATTCAAAAATTTCAAGGGTATGGTAGTTCAGACGAAGAGTCAAATGAATCTGAGAGACGATCACGACGAGGTTCATTGCGAAAACATCACCACGACATGAAGCATTCTTTCCGAAGACGTTTGCATGCTAGTTCAGGTTCAAGTTCTAGTTTGGATTCAGTGAGAGGGATAAAGGGTTTGAAAGATGAGATCCCTAGATTTGATGTTCAGCATAATCCCATAAAGTACCTTGACTGGGAGAGACAGATTGAGAATCTATTTGACTTGAATGACTAACGGGAGAAAGAGAAGGTAAAGGTGACACAATGCTCCTTTTACACAATATGCAGCCGAATGGTGGAAGAACTTGAAAGAGAAGATACAGATTGCTTCGTATATATATATATCATGTTCCGCCTACTTATTTGATGGAACAACACTCATACTTGGAAAATATGAAGCAAGGGTCTCGCGCGGTTGAAGAGTATTAGCAAGATCTTGAATTGACCATGAGGAGGGTCGGAATAAAAGAAGACGTCCCTTTCATTAAGAATCGTTTCATAGAAGGACTGCGAGAGAACCTTCAAACGCCTGTCAGGCTTCAACATCATATCTCCATGGTATATTTTCTCATGAAAGCGAGATTAGTAGATAGTACTCTGCGGCCAAAGAAACCTCAATTCGGGTTTCTGAGTCCACAATCAGGGTTTGACTCTGGGAACTCAAGTCTTGGCCGAGAAAGGGGTTCCTCTATGGGCGGCCAAGGTTCAGGTCAAGTCTACTCCAATCTGACATTTTCCAATGATAGGAGGACGGACCCTCATATTTCTAGCCAACAATCGTCAAAAAGATCAGGTAAATCTCCGGTATCTTCTTCAAATTCGGTTTCTGTTAACACACCTGTTTGTTTTCAATGTAAAGAGAAAAGACATGTTCGTGGTAG
>JAULKK010283105.1:0-14097 GCA_032355705.1 Rubia peregrina
GTCCACTAAAAGAATTTTCATCCTATATCTACAACATCCAATATCTCTCTCTCTACCCATCACATGGAATTTTTGACATCATTACAAAAAGAAGTAAAACAAATAAGTGTGGATGATCAATGTACACCTTGTTTAAGTCCACCAATCCACGGGCATCTTGGTTGTCAAATCCTCGTCTTGATCGGTTTTAGTTTCAATCCCATGCTTTCTGGGGAGAGAAGCTCCGGGGATATGCATGTTGGGCTCAGAGGACTCCGGGGACTGCCCGTGAACTGATTTGGACGATACATTCCATATCCCATCAGGAAATACTCCATTGGTATCAGCATTGCGTGAGGCTGCTCTTCTGTCACCATTGACCCGCAAGCCTGTACCTGTACAAGTAGACCGTTTCATTGAAAACAGTGTTTATACTTCTCTTACAACGTTAACCAGTTCCAGTACATCCTCGGAGTGATGGTCAATAAAATAACACCGTACATTTCTACCTAAGCGCAGTGGATTCAGATCTCAGCAATTAAAAGGAGGGCTTATGAGATGATAAGGTAATTTTTCAATGGTTCTCCACCCCATCGTCTCATCGTTATGGTTTGATTTCTTTAGTGAAAAAGGAAGGGGATATCAAAAAAAAAGGAAGGGAATGATGAGAGCCCAATTGGCTTAAATATGTATGAAGGACACCAGTTTAACATGCAAGCCAGTGTCTCTATGACATCAGAATTATGTCACTGTTAGCATACCTCAACTAAAGCACAGTATCTTTTATCCAGCTTAGATGTCATATGCAGTGCCTCAGCATAGTAAGGAGAGCTGTCACCGACAAATATTAGTGTTCGGCATTTCAGACTCTTCAAGCCTTCCGTAATGTCATGTCTCCTGTTCATCATCAAAGGTTCGCAAAATAGAAATCAGCCCAACGCCTGAGATGAAACATTGACTCCATGACTAACACGATACTATTCCTTAAAGTTGTCATACCTATCAATACATTGAAGAAACCGAAATACATTAATGCCCTGCCGCTCATCCAACAACTGCGAGAAATACATAAAAGAATTAGATGAAGTTCTAGAACCAAGCATCAGGCCAGAACAAAACAAGAAAGCAAAGACTGAGGCATTTACTCTTCTGCAGGCTTGCACTATATCTGATTCCTGAACTTCTACGGTACCACGAACTTCCTGATACATGTTAAACCACATAAGCATACCAATTTACGATAAGATGTGGCTCAAATCAGGAAAAAACATAACAGGAGCTTTAGCGCATCAAGTTTCACTTGTTAGAAATGCATGCAAATGCAAGTATACCTTGCTGAAGTAACGGAAAAGTAAGCACTCCTTCAGCAGACTACACATTCCATAGAAGTACAGCAAGTTCAACATCACCTGTGCAAAACCAATCATTTTAGCATGCCTACACTTTTCATGGACCAACTCCTCGTAACTGACAGTTTTAGCAAAACAAACCTTATTACATAACCATTCAGTCCATGAGGGTGCTCTGCATAGTGGAGAAACAAGGATCAAGCCCAGAACCCGCTCTCTATGCTTCATCTGTAAATTAAAGTGTCATTCAATCGAACTTCATATATTATAAGGACAACTTAAAGCTTCATCAGGAAAGAAAACGCACAGCGAACATGGTAAGGATGTAAGCTCCTGCTGTCACCCCCATGCACATAACTGGCCCAAGCCTACATGAAGCCATGAAGGAAATTCATTATTGTGGGAAAGCTATTTGAGAGATTATAGAAAATGATGAGCAATGATTAAGAAATGTTCAATTTGTAGTGTAATTTACCCAAAGTAGTCTAGAACCTCAACAATTTGATCTGTTAGATCATCAACTGACGGCACTGGATCATCGGGACATATTGCTCCAGCTCCCAACTGCAGGAACTCTTGTGGAGATTCCCAAAACAGAATGTGAGTAACAGAATTACAAGTAAAAGACAAGTCAAAAAACCTATTGTCCTCAAGCAAAATTGTAATTAATATGCTTGCCGGGAGAAAGCGAGTACTGACCTCATGTCCAGGAGGACTGATGTGGTAAATGCAGAAATTGTGAAGCAGCAAAGTCGCAGCTTCTGGACAAAAAAACAATCCTTGGAAGCATGACATGTCTGCCAGAATGTGCATTAATTAACACAGGAGAATACCAAAGGAAACAAGAAAAACACAGTGCACAACACTCAATTTTGCGTAAAGCAGATTATTACTTACGATTTAGAGCTAAATCAGGATATGTAACAAGTGCAGGTTTATCTTGGTCTCCATACACTATAACAGAAACAGAGCCACTTCTGGTCCGTACAGAATGTTCCTGCATATGGATTACATGTCTGCGTTACAAGCATATCCCCAATGCAGAGACATTTCAAATCATGGGAGAGAATTAATCCAGATATAGAAGGGAATAAATGTAAGATGTACCATAAGACTTTACGACCCAAAATTAATGCCTAAACACCTCTTATAGCTCTCAAGTAAACGCAATTCAGGCACACACAAAAGCTCAAGTTGCATAATAAGCAACTCCAACTGTCAAAGGCAGTAAAAAAAGTACAGTCTTTCTGGGATCCTCACCTCATCATCTCACATGACCAACACAGCAAACAAAACCAACTTTCTAAAACTTGTCAATGATTGAACTTTAGAAAAAGTAAACCCAGCTTAAAAGAAAAGAATTGGGCCACCGAGCCAGCCATTTTATTCTGACAGATGGAATAATAATCAAGTGATGATTGCAACACCTAACCAAATACTACAAACCAAACGCATAGACAAAATATAAGAAAAGAATAGATTAACAGCCACGGAGCTTTTCTTTAAAAGAACTCGAAGCCGGAGCATTGGCAATTCAACAGGTGTCACAAGAGAGCGCACCCCATTGGACACATTTCTACCAGTAGACTTCAGAATTCAGTAATCATATACCTCCAAACAAAGACATAGGAAAAATGATTATAAACAAAACAAAAAACAATCAGGCCAAAATAAAGAAGTGGACCAGGCAAAGGTTCATCCTCATCCTCTTGGTTGAGGAGATCAAAACATGGCCAACGGATATAGCATAAATCCATATAACAACAAATGCAACTTCCAAAAGATTCATCAAACAGCTCGTAAATTCAGTATTTACCATGTTACCACAAACAGAGGTAAAAGAACAAATAATTCAAGAAAACTCCTATCAATTCAGTAAGCTCAAAAACCAAAATTCAGCTACAGTAATTTCAACAACAAAAAAAACCTTCCTTCAGAATAGATTCCCCCACATTGGTACCCCAAATTGAGATCTTTAAACACAAAAAATGGACTATATGATTACCTTCCCGCCAAGATAAATAGTCTCAATATCAACGGAAACGAAATCGGAGGAGTCCGCCATTGGCGCCGATTTCAAGCACGTGAAACGGCGGACAGCTGGAGGAAGCTTTAGATGCGGGTATAAATACAGAGAACTACATAAAAAATAGTAATTGGTAAAGATGGAAAGAAGGGGAAGGAAGGTTTAATGGCTTATGTAGCAAGCGATTCTGTGTGTTTTTGTTCCCTGTGAGTTTTTGGGAATGATATATAGAACCGACAGTTTTAAGTTAAGTTTGGTTTTGGTTTTGGTTTTGGTTTTGGTTTTAGGGGATTTTTCTCTCTCACGCAGTCACACAGTGGATAGGAGAGCGAATATTACGGCTGAACCGTGGAGCTAACCGTGGTTAATGACCGACAGCTCGGCTAGGGTAGCCTGTCACCTGACGCACCGTCGATCCTGTGAACCGCCACCTCTTCCAGTCATGCGGATCACTCGTAATTTTAGGCTTTTGCGGCGTCCAGCTGGCTTTTCTTTTCCTTTTTCCCTTTTCTTTTCTACGATGAATTTTCCTTCATCATGTGAGTGGCTGGGATGTTCAACCGGTTGTTGGTTAGGCAGTTAATCGGTTTCGATTTCTATCATTTTATAAAAATTTATAAAATGATCGAATAACCGACTGATAACGTTGTTAATTTTACCGGTTTGGTTAGTATCAATTTCGGTTGATGTGTCGTTAATTACCGGTTATCATATACTCTCTCTGTTTTGTTATTTATGACACACTTACTATAGATATCTTTTATTTGTCACCCTTTCCATTTTTTGCAAAATTCATTCAATCTCATCCACTCATTCTACTTTTAAATTTCTACATTCAATTTCATTCACTCATTTTCTTCACATAAATCCAAGAAACAAAACCTATGGTGCCATATATAGAAAAACAAAGGGAGTATGTCATTCATTTAAAATTAAAAATATTAATATAAATTCATATTAATATTTATTATTAGTTAGAGCAGTAAAACTTGGAATATAAGGTATTTTTTTAGAAATTGGATAATTGTGTGGCATAGGAGTTGAATAATTTTTTGAATTAATATTAAAATTGTATCTCAATGATAATTATTAGTGTTTGGCGCAATTATAAGCTACATCGACTTTTGTTTGCACAATTATTTTCTTTGGGCATAATTATTATTTAAATATATATGGGTTAATAATATAGCGTTTAAGGAATAGTTAATTTGGGTTAGTAATTTAAAGTTTTCTTATTGGGTTTGTGGGCTTTAATGAATTAATTTTTGGGTTGAAATTAATTAATTAATTATTATGCTATAAAATCTCTTACCGATTAGATCGATTACCAAATAATAAAACAGATAAAGAAATCAATTAACCGGCATAATTGGATAATCAAAACCGATATTAACCGATTAACCAATTAACTGGTAAATCGAATTAAATACCGGTTATCGGTTTTCCATTTTTTTAACACCCCTATGAGTGGCTATCAATTTAGATTCTTAAATATAATGCTCATTTGTTTTTTTATATTTATCCTTCGTGTCAACTCTATTTGCACCCTTATTTTTATTTTTTAGTCTATATTAAAATTTGATCACATATTTGAATGTATATATGAACAACAATATTATCGTATGTGATATTGTTGAATGGTAAAGTCTTGGGAAAGACCATTTTTCATATGCCTAAGGGAAAAATTGAGGTTGAATTAGAATTATAAAAAAATAAAAGGTTTTAGTTGCAACATAAATTTTTTATTATGCCACGTGCAATAATTATAAGTTGATGATCGATTAATGCAACCCAAAAGTTTTATCTTGATTTCTTCTAATTTGCAGTTAAAACCTTGATTTTTCCATAACGGTTTTGAGACAAACTCTAATTGAATTTGTTGTAACAAATAGTTTTCAAATATTATCTTTTTTATTTACCATTATTGTACATAGGTAATAGAATATTAGATAAATTACAATCAGGTTAAGAAATGAATACTCTTTCTGATTGGTTTTGTATATATCTTTTTCGATATCTGATTATGCCTTGTATACCCTTTGTACTTTAGTATATACACACACAGCCACAATTATTTGTGGGTTTTTCATTCTATCATGGTATCAGTCAGTTTTCTCTAAAAATTCTCTAGTTTTTCCCGAACATTTTTTCCTTCTTACATAAATTTTTCCCGATCGCGTGGCCGCACCCACCCGCCTCCTTCTCCAATTTTCCGCCGATGTACCGCCAGTTCACCGAAAATTGGCTGATTATTTTTTATCTCTACTGCACACGCTTCCACGCATCTCCTCGCCGGATTCCACGCTCCGCCATCGTGCGATCCGAAATCTGAAATTGAAAAGAGTATTAATCTGAAATCATAATGAAGGAACATCCTACTCAGTCATTACATTTCATAATGTTCACTCAATATCTTCAGTCTTGATAACAACTTTCTTCTTGTTAGTTGAGAATTGTGCATCGTCATCAGTGATGGATTCTAGTGGGCGTTTAGATGTAGGACTAATGCAAGTGCTAAAATCTGAGACTGACTCATTATCTCCAGTCTAAGAAAGTGAGGCATGCGGATTAAATTGAAAAGGTATAAATCCATTTGCCTTAGATTGAAACTACATGAAGACGGTAATAATCTAGAAAAATATTACTAACATTTCCAAGGTTGGCAGTAGGCATCACTGATTGGGTATCCATTGATAATCCTTCAGATATCATTTCCTAGTAGTTGAAAGTTAAAAGTGAATAGTCATTATTTTAGAAAAGTAGGAAGTTTCAAACTGTGTAAATTATACAGCTATTTAGCACCAAGAGTACAAAGATTATAATCAGAATAGCAGAAAAACAAAATCTAAAATAAAGAGGAATAATTATTT
The DNA here is from genome assembly GCA_032355705.1 of Rubia peregrina. NCBI lineage: Eukaryota > Viridiplantae > Streptophyta > Magnoliopsida > Gentianales > Rubiaceae > Rubia > Rubia peregrina. Next base: position 6,225 of record JAULKK010283105.1, read on the forward strand.
CAAGGGAAAAACTCAAGTCAATTAAATCAAACCTGGTTGGTAGTAGAAGAATCTATGAATGATTTGATTAGACCTTTATCATTGCTCAATCTTAGAACAGTGTAAGCTTCCCACTTCCTCTTTATATTAAATTGTGAAATCTCTACTTTAAAGAGACATCTTTTCTCTTCTAATTGCTTCAGCTCCGGTGGGAAACTATTTACATCAACGCACTGTTGAGGAAAAAACTGTCAGATATTTTAGATAAAAAAGAATTGCAAATATTACAATTCATACCGACCAAAAAGAGAATATCTTTTAAAAGGGAAAATAACCTCTAGTAAAGAATCACGTAGCTCATACGTTGTTTTCTGAATGAGTTGGGTAACTCCTCGTTCAAACATTACAAATGTGGTACTCCTAGTGTCGTCATAAACTCAAACTTCAACTTTGTATCTATTTAAAACAATTTAAAGACATTAAAACCAAACATAGATCAAACTGTTGAGACAAACAACACAAGTTAAATGGTGAAACTGATCAAACAAATTTATCTTCATTATACCTGGGTACAACATATTTAACATAAGAATTGCATTTTCCACAGTAATACTGCTCAGCACTCTTCCCTACTTCATTATCTTCACTTTCATTGTTTTCCTCATGACTTTTTTGCTGCACTTCTTACAAGATGGATAAAACCAACCACGTTCTAGTGGAATGGAGTGGATGGTAGCCAGTGTAACACAATTGGAAACCTGTGTATATAAAAAAAGAAGTAAAAATATTGATTCACGTGATTTCTTTGGCATAACTACATAAAAGAAGCATCTTAAAAAATGTTAATTTTACACAATACCTCAGTAGTATCAAGTATATCATCGATAGTTCTTCTCTTAGTCAACTGGAGAAAATCTTATGTGATTGAACTCGCAGTTTGTGTGGGAATTTGAGTGGGCAATTGGACAGAAGCTTCCTCCCCATTATTATCAAGCTTATTTTTTTTTAGAAAATAATAGTATTTACATTACGTCTGCTTATACAACACAAATTTGGCAGTATATTATAAGTAAAGATTCATATTATAATTTAAATTGATGGAAAATGAACTTGTTCTTGTATTCCATCACTTCTTCAATGTTCGAGTTTAGGAGTAGTCTTGTACAAAATAAAGTATTCGATATTGTTTGTTTCTAAAAAATAGTATTCGATATTGTCATGTCACCTGAAGATAATAAGAGAAGAAGTGAACTTTTTCTTTAAAAAAGTTTATTTAAATTGATTGGTTTATCATTTGTGAAACTAAATCCTTCCATTATAGAGAAAGAATATGTGTATATAATGTACTGAGGCGGGAAAAATAGTGATTAATAGAAAGAAAGAAGTATCATATATGTATATATAATTCACTAAAGATCAAGATAAATAATTAGATGTCTGAAAAAAGGTTCAGTGGTGCAGTAAATTAGTGATTTAAAGCATATGTCATTGAATTTTATTGAATAAAGGAGTTTCAGAAGCACACAACATAGAGTTTTTTTTTTCTATGAGAATTCTCAGCTCAGCATTAAAACATATCTTTCTTCTTAGATAAAAAAATTTCGTTCTGTTGAGCAATGAAACATGGAAAAGAACTTTCAAACTGAAATGAAGAAAAGCTGCATGTATCCATCTGCTAAACATGTCACTTTGAATGAAAAATAGAAGCAGGTCACAGTGATTGAAAAAATAACAAACCTCTTTCCTTGTTAGGTGTGCTCTGAAAGTATTGTGATCCTATTAGATTATCTTAAAGCATGTAGAGCAGGTCACAGTGAATGAAAATAAAAGTAGGATATGATGATGCTTTTAATGGTGAAGTGAAAAGTATATTTCATTACATTTTACTGAATATAAACTTTCCAGATACACTGAACGAAGGATTTTTGTGAGAATTATCTACTGACAAACTATACTAATTTCTTCTTAGGTCAACTTCATTAAGTTCTGCTGAGCAATGCAGCATGGAAAGTGATTGTAGACTCACCAGCAAAGAAGATACCGCATTCAGGTTCCCACATTAATATTTTAAACTGATTGGTTTATCATTTATGAAACTAAATGCCTTTTATAATCTACTGAAGCTGAATTTTTTTTTTAATGAGCCATCCAAAAAAAACTCATCCAAAAAATAAGTTATAGAGAATATATATGTGATAAATTCGAAACATACCATTTCACACTTTAATCTTTGCAAATTGAATAATGAAGGCAATAGCTCCAGTGTGCCCCTCTCCCAAATAATGGGAGAACTATCCGGCATACTTATCCCAAAGGGTGCAACTAAGCTTTCTTTTCCTAAGTATATTTGGATGAACTACATTAATCTATGTAGATGTAATCATGTTTGAAGTACTAAAATATTTGCATTAATGACAACGATTAAAAACACTTACTCATGGTCACTCAACTAAACAAATAGCTTCTTGTGCTCCTTTCCATTACTCTTGAAAGACTCAATAGAACTCACACCTACAACATGCCCTATAACATCTGCATTCATGCATATTCCATGCCAATTAAGAATCATTATTAGAAAGAGCACAAGAGGCAAACAAAACAACATTGGAAAGAAAGCGATGGCCAATTTATTAGAAATGGAAGAGAAATCATATTACCTACTAAACAGCTTCCATCCAATCTTTTTGATAAAATACCATCAAATGATGCAAACTTAAAACCATAAAAGGAAATTCTGACATCATCATTTTTTACAGAGGTAGTATTGTAAAAGAAGTTGATTTATTAGGGATGAGTAGCAGATTTATACTCTCCACTATTGCTACAAACGGGAAAAAATTAGGACATAAAATCCGCCTTCCAAAAGTAATGGAGAATTATTATTTTTCATGAGCGGCTTCTTAATCGATGCTTCTATTCTATCTGCCTGAAAAATTGTGAAAAATGGAAATGATAGTTACAGTATACTTATGAAAAAATATAAGTACATTATCTATTGAACATATGCTATATACCTTTTTATCCAACAATATCATCTCGATACTATTAAACTCATCAGGTTTGCCAAATGCCGACCTTTTGGTGTTTGAAGACAGGAAATGTAAATACGCTGAAGGTATTGAATACGTTGCTTTTGTTTTCAGCTTTGGATTTTCAAAAAGTTTGACCACATACAGATTTCTGGATGACCACATCTGGATGACCACATACGAATTTCTAATTTAGATCTGGATGACCTCATCGATGCTAAAGAAGATTAGATATGGATAATGAATATCAAGCATGAAGGAAAGCAAGATCATATGAGTGGAAGAATAGATAGGAATATGGAGCGACGTAGAGAAGAGGGTGGGAGTATTAGAGAAGAAGAGACGTCAATGGTCAGGAAGAAAGTACAAAGAATGTTTTAGAACTATGGTAAGTGTGCATTAATTAACTCTTACACTTTTTGAGGGAATATATTGGAAACTAAATATTCTATACTTTTTAGATAATTGATGCATTTTTAAGTTTTCAAGAAAGACATGATATTTAATACTGACGCAAATGTAATTACTCAAATTAATATTGTTTTAGTAATTTTTTTCAAACAAAAAATGAGTTGGCAAGCTGACGTGGCAAGCATTGAGAGTGACACATGTCAAAAAAATTGCTCTTTTGGTTATATCTATAGATGGGTGTGTTTGGCAAAGCTATGCTTATACGCAAAGTTGGCTTATTTTGAAAGAAGAGGAGTCAAGTTTATACTTTTCCCCTAAAAATATATTCTGCTTTTAAAATAAATTATTTTTTTATCATTTTACCAAACATTAAAAAGTGCATTGCTTATAAGCAAAATAGGTTGTAAGTTTTACAAAAAAAACAGAGTCAATAATTATTGTTCAAATAGAGTTTGCATGGAAGGAGTACTCTTTTTCCCATTGAGAGTATAACTTTCTAATTTCCTATATAATTGTTTCACAAATAACTTTTTATTTATAATTTTTCTCATATGTAGTAATTCAATTTATCAAATTTATCTCAATTTAAACCACAGTTTACCATTATTCGTAACTTTTTGACACTATTCATGACATCAGTCATGTAAAAATTTACAAACGATTATTTTTAACATCGAAAGATGTTATCACATTAGTTTGCAAATTACATACTGTGGAAAACACAAATTCAAGTTCTTTTGGAATATGAGAATCTATTTGGTTTATTGGATGGGTTAGTACCATGCCCATCACCTGAGCCTTCTTCTTCTAGCACCACAGTTGATCCCTCCGGTGACTCCTCCGTCAATATCTCAGGCAAAACGTCTTGCGATTATTCTAGCAATTTATTCAAATTAGCAACCTGAACTGCCCAAGATAAATGGCTCCAGGCCCTACTTCGTTCTTCTCTTAGTGAAGAGGTCATGGTTGAGACCATTGGCTGCTCGATTGTCAAGGAAATGTGGGAGGCTTTGGCAGCCGCTTTTGATAACAACTCAGCGGCGAGGGAGCTGTAACTCTGGGAAAAATTCCTCAATATTCGCTGCAGCTCTGATTCAATCATGGAATTCCATCGTTGTTTCAAGGAAATCTTGGACAACCTTGATATGGTAGGGTAGAAGGTCTCATCCAAGGACAAGGTTACGGTGTTCCTTCGAGATCTGGGGCTGGGATTTTCAGAGTTCACTAGCGTACAACTCTCCCAAAATCTGTTGCTGTCGTACGCTGATGGGTGGCTCGCACACGCAACCATGAAATTTTCAACATAGCGAACTCCCATGCAGCTCAGAATCCGGTCGTCTTTTACTCCGTGAGCTTTACAACTTAGGCGTAAATTCTAGATCTGGGCGTGGATCTTGGGATCGTGAAAGTGGAGTGCGTGACTTACACGTGCCGCCCCACAGCGCATCAGCCACTATGCACGGCTGTGGCGGCAGTTCTAAGCAATGTGTATGAAAGGCGTTGGAACCCTAAGTGTCAAATCTACAGTCAATTTGGCCATATAACCCTGTATTGTTCCAGATTCTCATCTAGAGCTCGTTAGTTCGTCTCAGCAAATCTTGTTGAAGCATTTTAGTCATATGTTTCACTTGAGAATACATCTGCTCCAGTTTTACCTGAGAGTAGTTTTTCTTATTATGCCATATTTGTGGATCATTTTTCTAGATTTACCTGGTTTTATCCCTTGAAATGAAAAATCAAACTTTTTTGACACTTTTTTTTTACATTTTCAAACATTTGTGGAAAATCAATTCTCGTGCTCTATTAAGGTGTTTCAGAGTGATGGTGGAACTGAATTTACAAACACTCGGCTTAGATCTCATTTTTCTGGTAAAGGGATTATGCATCAAATTCCTTGCCCATCTACACCTGAACAAAATGGTAGAGCCAAAAGAAAGCACCGTCATATCATAGAAATGAGCCTATCTATGTTTTTCACTCTCGATTGTCTATTTCTTATTGGGATAGTGCTTTTTCCACGACACTTACACCATCAATTGGCTCCCAACGCCCGTTCTTCAAAATGTTTTGCCAATTTTTTGGGTATTTGGTCGTCATCCAGACTACTCCAACTTTCATCCTTTTGGATGTCTGGTGTTTCCTTTCATTCGACCATTTTCTCCTCACAAGTTGGCACCGCGAAGTGCACCATGTATTTTTGTCGGATACAGTGCTCAGTATAAAGGTTTCTGCTGTTTGAATCCAGTCACTAAGAAGGTTTACCTTACTCTGCACTCTCGTTTTGATGAGACCTCATTTCGAGCTACATCTTATGTTTCACTAGTTGATCAACATTCTCTAGATGTCTCATTCTTTCTTGATCCTGAATTGTAAGCTCATGTTGTCTCTTCACCATTATCTACCCAGACTCATTCATCCGCTCTTACCGGATCACCAGCTCCATCGCATACAAGTTCGCCAGTTTCATCGGAATTGACCACTCCCGTGCATCGTCTCCTTCGCCCTTTCCACTTCCTTCTCCACCAAGACCGAGTCATCACATATTTACTCGATCTCCGATGAGCAAGTGTACGACCAAAGATTTTTCAGATTATGTAGTCACTAGATTTCTTGCGGCACTACTTGCTGAATTTGAACCACGTGGTTTTCGTTTTCCCCTTAAGTATATGCTCTGGGTTGAAGCTATGGATGACGGAATTCGGGCTCGTCGGCAGCAGCGTACTTGGGATCTTGTTCCTTGCCCTGTTGATGGAAACATTGTAGGCTCCAAATGGGTTTATCGCCTCAAGCATCGCCCTGATGATTCTATTGATTGGTACAAAGCTCGTTTGTGGCTCAAGGTTTCTCTCAACTTCCCGGCTTTGATTTTACACGTACATTCAATCGTGTTGTCAAAGCTTCCACTGTTTGGATTATCCTTTCTCTCGCAACCAGTTTCAATTGGCCACTTCATCAGCTGGATGTTAAGAATGAATTTCTTAACGGTTTTCTTGATGCACCTGTCTATATGAAGCAGCCTCCAGGTTATGTTTATCCATAACGTCCTGATCACATTTGCTGTCTTTGGAAGACTATTTATGGCCTTAAACAAGTTCCTCGGGCTTGGTTTTTTCGCTCCAGCTCCTATTTATGTTGACTAGGTTTTTTATGGTGTTTGAAAGATACGTCGCTCTTCGTGTTCTTTCAAGGATCGAAGGTTATGCATCTTCTAGTGTATGTGGATGACATTATCCTGACTAACAATGATCCTGCTCTCATTCATTATTTTATCTCTCGAACTGACATTGAGTTCGCCATCAAGGATCTTGGTCCTTTACGCTATTTTTTGGCCTTTGAAGTGTTTCGCTTCTCTTCGGGATTATTTTTGGGATAGGCTAAGTATGCTATGGAAATTCTATAGCTTGTCGAGATAACGAATGCTGCTTTTGTTTCTACTCTTTTTGTTCCCGGCTCACAACTTTTGAGTTCCTCATCTCTCTAGTTTTTTAACCCGATGCTATATCGATCGCTTGTTGGAGCCTTACAATACTTGACCATTTGTCAGACTGACCTTTCCTTTGCGGTTAACTCTGTTAGTCAGTTCGTCCAGACACCTCAAAATGATCACTATCATGCTGTCACTCGCATTCTTTGGTACGTCTGAGGTACGCTCCATTACGGTCTCTCTTTTAGGCCTACTTCGTGTTCTCTTTCCATCTTGGGTTATTCTGATGCAGATTAGGCTAGCTGCCTCGAGACTCGTCGCTCCACTAGTAGTTATGCCATCTTTCTTGGCAGAAATCTTATCTCTTGGAGTGCAAAGAAACAACCCACAATTTCTCGCTCTAGTTGTGAGTCTGAGTATCGGGCTATGGCAAATACTGATGATGAGCTTAAGTGGTTGGGTAATTTGCTTCGAAAACTTCTAGTGCCTCTTCGTTCGATGCATCTGCTGCTTCGTGATAATAGCATTGCCATCTTCCTTACTCAAAATCCCATTGCTCATAAGCGAGCAAGCACATTGACGTCGACTACCATTTTGTTCATAAATTGGTTGCCCCTGGAAATCTTCGTGTGAGTCATGTTCCAACTTCTCTGCAAGTTGTTGATATCGTTACTAAGGGTCTGTCTAATCCTCTTTTTTTGTGTTGTTTCGTTCCAAGCTTTGCGCATCTTGTAACCATACGCTTAGCTTGAGGGGGGTGTGATAGAATATCTTCATATGTTTAGATTTATCTTGATTGATTTAGATTGATCATGTTCATAAATATGATAATCTAGATTCATTGTACTCTATCTTATTCTACTGTATAAATCATGAATATGATAGACACTCACCAATCAAGATGAATTACATTTGCAGAACCTTTGCCTCTTGTCGTGAGAGCATGTACAATGGGGGGAACCACTCTCAAACCACTCAAATCGTTTCAGTTAATTAAATAATCAATCTCTCTCCTCCACCTCAGCAATTC